>VDFB02025798.1:0-118168 GCA_007258455.2 Sequoia sempervirens
TTTAAGGTTGAGGGTAGAGGATTGAGGATATAGGTTTGAGGGTCCAATGTATAGGGTAGAGGGTATAGTGGTTAAGGGATTAGGGTTTAAGGTTTGAGGGTTGAGGATAGAGGGTAGAGGGTAGAGGGTAGAGGGTTTAAAGGTTGAGGGATTAAGGGTTGAGGGTTGAAGGATTAGGGTAGAGAGTATACTTGTGTAGAGAGTTTAAATCACTAGAAGACCCCATTTCTTGGACCTATTTTTTCAAACAGGCCAAGTTAGGATGCCATGTATCACTAGGAGACCCCATTTCTTTGACCCATTTTTTCAAACAAGCCAAATTAGGATGGTGATTTTACCCACTAGCTTGCTAATTTCACCCACTAGCTTGCCAATTCAGTGAAATTGGAAATGTAGTGCCTATTTGAAAAAATGGGTTCAAGAAATGGCGTCTCCTGGTGATGTAATTAGTAAGAAACCCCATTTTTTGGACCCATTTTTTCAAACAGGAAAGTTAGGTTGTCAATTTCACAGAATTGTCAAGCTAGTGGGCCCACTGGCTTTCCAATTAGGTGAAATTGGAAACATAACTTGCTTGTTTGAAAAAATGGGTTGAAGAAATGAGGTCTCTTAGTGATTTACTATTGAGAATATGTGTCTCAAACTCACTGGTATAACCCTATAACTATCACCAATCAACAAAGAATTCATAAGTGTTGAGTTCATTCTTGTACTATTGTACCACTAGATGATTATGAGAGAGGTGTGGTAGCATGGTATAGCACCATACCACATGTGCCTTATCACTAAGGTGTGGTAGTGTGGTGTAATTCCATACCATGAGATCCTTGTGACTAACTGGTGGTAGTGCAGTGATACTGCCATACCACGGGAGCATTCTTGTAGAGGTGCGGTAGTGCGGTATACTGCCATGTTGTGGGAGCATGTCTGCTGGTTGTCTAGCAGTACCGTAGTGTATGATGAAAGAGTGTGGACTTGGTTGATTGCTAAGGTGTATGATGATCAGTGGAGGTTGTTTCCTAACTTGGAGATGGCCATTAAATGTCTAGGAATTTGGATAGTTGCTCAACAGAGGAAACTGAACTAAACCATTTGTATAGAGAATGAATCGATCATGGTTGTTGTTATACATTGCAACGTACTATAACTCTTATGGGTTCAATATTTGGATGGTCGAATGATCTATGTGTGTTCTTCATTGTATGCTATATATGCATTGTAATAGTGAGACATAACTAAGTGTGATTAGATTAGTTTTGTATGAGGTTGATCAAGGAAATGTTGCTACTATGATATTGATTATCTGGAAGGAGAGTCTGTAACTTGTATGTAAAATAATTACTGTAATACAAGAGTTTTTTCTTTAGTGTGGTGGGTTTTTCTCCCATAAGGGTTTTCCCACATAAATTTGGCATCCAATTATGTATATGTTTATTTCTTTGTTCTGCTATTCCTTTCATGTGCATCTTAATGAACTATAATTGTAAAAATTAAAGACATATCTACATTCTTCTCTGAGATTTGAGATTAGGAGAGTTTGTTCCACACCTAAAGCTTTCCTTACAAGTGGTATTAGAGCATGTCCAATTATGTTATCCTTGAGGGTAGGTTGGGTTTTTTTTGTGTCAATCCTATTTAGTGGGAGTTTCTTATAGAAGTCTAGTAATTTAAATTGTAGATTAAGATGGAAAGCACATTAGGAAAGATTGAAATTGAGAAATTCAATTGCAACAATTTTGAGTTATAGTGGAAACTCAAAATGGAAGATATGTTGGTTGATTGTGTTCTTTGGGTTGTTGTGTCTAGAATGAAACCTTTTGCCATGAAGCAAGAAGATTGGGACCTCATAGAAAGAAAAGAAAAAGGGTTGATAAGACTCTGTTTGGAAGACTCTATTCTCTTGAATGTTCACAAAGAGAAAACCACATCTTCTTTGTGGAAGAACCTTGGAGACATTTATTAGGACAGGTCCTTAGTGAATAAGTTTTTCTTAAGGAAGAAGTTATACTCTTTGAAGACGGAGGAAGGGGCATCTGAATATATTTAAAATTTTGATTTCTCAGTTAACATCTATGAGTGTGAAAATTGATGATGAAGATCATTGTATGCTTTTGTTGTGTTCTTTGCCTAATTCTTTGGATCATTTAGTGATGGAAATTGGGAGCACAACAACCGATTTCAAGATGCAAGATGTGGTTGCTTCTTTCTTGTTAGAAGCAATGAGAAGGAAATCTTCTGAGATGGCGAAGGAGGCTCTTGTTGTTTGAGGCAGATACAAAGAAAAAAGCAAGAAGAAGGACAAGAAGTCCAAATTAAAATCAGAAGGGAGATCAAAGTCACCTAGAAAAAATTCCAAGGTGCAGTGCTAGAATTGTAGGAACTTGGTCGTGTCCAAAAGGATTACAAAGAGGAGAAAAAGAAGAAGAAGAAGAACTCTTCCAACAATGATTCTTCTAAGAGCGATGTAGATGCCTTCATTGCAACCTTGGAAACTTGGGCATTAGATGATGCCTGGTTGATTTATTCTGGAGCATCTTTCTGCATGACATCTCATAAGGACTGGTTCACAAAGTATGAAAAATATGATGGTGGAAAGGTGTATTTAGCAATCGATTCATCTCTAGAAATTGTTGGCCGTGGAAGAGTCAAAATTTAGTTTCCTAATGGAAGAATTAAGGGAATTGATGGCGTAATGCATATACTAGGTTTGGCTTATAATTTCCTTTCTATAAGTAAGCTAAATGATGTTGGAGTGCAAGTCTCATTCTCAAGCAGTGGCTGTAAAATGACTAGAGGCTCGATGGTGCTGGCTAGGGGTGCTTGAATTGGTACTCTATACAAGTTGGACACACTTGTTGTTCAATGTAACAGTGTCTCTAGAAAGTCACTGAAGGTTGTTCATGCAAAGAAGGAGATTGAAGTCCCTACAGGGGAAAATTCATTGGAGGTTAAACTTCCTGTAGAGAAGACTATGCTCTAGCATCAAAGGCTCAATCACATTGGTGAAAAAGGTTTAAAATCCTTGAAAAATAAAAAACCTAGTTGAAGGGCTTGATGATTGTAATCTAGAATTTGAATTCTGTGAACATTGTATATATGGTAAAAAATCATCGTGTTTCTTTTTACTCTAGTCCTCAAAAATATTCTAGTGTTTTGGATTATATTCACTCTGATGTTTTTGTTCCAGTAAATGTTCCTTTGTTGTGAAATTCAAAATATTATGTATCTTTTATTGATGATTATTCAAGGAGGGTATTTGTATATTTTTTGAAAAATAAATCAGAAGTGTTCAATCATTTTAAGGAATTTCAAAACCTTGTGGAAAATTAGACTGGAAGAAGAATTAAATGCTTAAGGATTGATAATGGTGGTGAATTCTATTATGGAGATTTTGAAAGGTATTGCAAAGACTATGGAATTAAGAGGCATAAAACAACACCTTACACTTTGCAGCAAAATGGAGTTGTTGAAAGGTTGAACAAGATGTTGATGGAGAAGGCAAGAAGTATTTTGAGCAATGTTGGTCTAGAACAAAAGTTCTAGGTTGAAACATGTTACTTGTTGAATTGGTCTCCTTTGTCAGCACTTGTTGACAAAATGCCAGTGGAAGCTTGGTCTGGTAAGAAGCCCTCTCTAAGACATATTTGTGTCTTTGGTTATGAAGCATATGTTTATGTGTGGGATGTGAAGAGATCTAAATTGGAAAACAAATATGTTAAATGTATCTTCATTGGCTATGAAATTGGTGTGAAATGATACAAGATTTGGAATCCTATGACGAAGAAGGTTGTATACAATAGAAGTGTAATCTTTCGGGAGATAAAACTTTCTTTAGTGGATCTGTAGTTAGGGAAGAAAGAAAATAAAGATGAAAATGATATTGAAATACCTCTAACTCCTAAAAAATAGGAACAACAAATTGATAGTGTACCTAAAATTGAGGAGAGTTTGAGCAGATCTAAGAGTTCTGAAGAAGAACCACAACCTCAGCCTCAGTTTGTAAGGAGGTCTACATGTGAGAAGAAGTAACCTGATAGGTATGGGTTCTCTATGTTAGATTCTACTTGTTCCTATGCTTTGATTACTAATACTGATGAGTGTAGGACTATAAAAGAGACAACTAAAATGTTTGATTCATATTCCTGGTTGGAAGCCATGAATGAAGAAATGGCATCATTAAAGAAAAATGATACTTGGGATCTGGTTCCATTGCTTGAAGGTAGAAATCTTGTGGGCTACAAATGGGTATTTAAAAAGAAAACAGGTCTGGATGATAGTGTTGAAAAGTAAAAAGAGAGGTTGGTTGCAAAGGGATATTCCTAGGTAGAGGGAATTGATTATGGGGAAATTTTTTCTCTAATAGTGAAGCTGACATATATATCATATTGATTTTGTCACTTGCAACAACATATGACTTGGATATTGAATAGATGGATGTAAAGAAAACATTTCTTCATAGTGACCTTGAAGAAGAAATTTATATGTCCCAGCCTAAGCACTTTGTGGAAAGAGGTAAATAAATTCTAGTTTGCAAGTTAAAGAAATCTCTCTATGGTTTAAAACTATCACCTAGAATGTGGTACCATAAATTTGACATGTTATTTTTGTCACTAGATTTTGTAAGATCAAAATCAGATCATTGTGTGTACTTAAAAACTAAAAATGAATGGGTTCTTATTATTGCACTCTATGTTGATGATATGTTATTCATAGGGATAAGTAAGTTTATGATTTATGATTTAAAATATTAGTTGTCTACAAAGTTCAAAATGAAGGATCTTGGTGTAGCTATGTATATTCTGGGAATGGAAATAACTAGAGATAGAAAGAGCAAAAAGATTTGGCTTAGCTAGAGTAAGTATATTAACACTATTCTGGAGAGATTTTGTATGACTGATTGCAAGTAGCTAGTTGTTCCAGTTCTGTAGAGAATGAAGCTATCTATTGAAGATTCTCCAAAATATCCTATTGAGATGGAGGACATGATTAGAGTTCCTTATGCAAGTATAGTTGGAAGTTTAATGTATGCAATGGTCTATACTAGGCAAGACATTACCCAAGCAGTGGGAGTACTTAGTCAGTTTATGGCTAATCCTAGAAGGACACATTGGGATGTTGTGAAAAGAGTATTTAGATATCTAAATGGAACTTTGGAATATGCTTTGTGTTACCATGACAATTCAATTGAATCACAAAGGACTCTTACCATTTGTGGTTATGTGGATTTTGATTGGGTAGGGGACATTGATAGCAGAAGATCCACTAGTGGATATAGTTTCATGATGAATGGTGGTGCAGTTAGTTGTATGAGCAAGCAGTAGGCTATAGTCACTTTTTCCACTATATAGGATGAGTACATGACAACAAATCATGCTTGTAAGGAAGCCATTCGGCTTAACAGATTGTGCTTTGATATTGGTTTTGATGCAGGCTAGATTATTATTTGATGTGACAGTCAGAGTGCCATTTGTCTAGCAAAAATCTAGCTTTCCATGCTAGGATGAAACATATTAATGTGCAGTATCACTTTGTATGTGATATGGTGAATGATGGAAAGGTGTGTTTGGAAAAGGTGTATACTTTGAAGAATGTTGTTGATGCATTGAAAAAGCTAGTGAGCATGGATAAGTTTAGATGGTGTGAAAATTCAATTAGCCTTGGGGTCTAGAATATTTAGTGACTTCATGTATTGAAAAGGGTTCAGTGAGTTCTTTGTCAAGTGGGAGATCATTGATAATATGTGTTTCAAACTCATTGGTATAACCCTCTAACTATCACTAATCAACAAAGAATTCATAAGTGTTAAGTTCATGCTTATACTGTTGTACCATTGGATGATTATGAGAGAGGTGTGGTAGCACAATATACCGCCATACCATGGGTTCCTTCTCACTAAGATGAAGTAGTGAAGTATATCGCTATACTACAAGAGCCTTGTGATTGAATGGCAGTAGTGTGGTGATACCACCATACCATGGGAACCTTCTTGTAGAGGTTCAATAGTGCAGTATACCGCCATGCCATGGAAGCCAGTTGGTTGTCTAGTCGTAGTGATTTGTATGGTGAAAGAGTGTAGACTTGGTTGACTGCTAAGGTGTACATTGATCAGTGGAGGTTTTTTTTTGACTTGGAGATGGCTATTCAATGTTTGGGAAGTTGGAAATTTGTTCAACACAGGAAACTGAACTAAAAAATTCTATGCAAAGAACAAATCAATCATGGTTGTTGCTATAAATTGCAACATACTGTAACTCTTATGGGTTCAATGGTTGGATGGTCAAATGATCTGTGTGTGTTCTTCATTGTATGTTGTATATGCATTGTAACAGTGAGACATAACTAAGTATGATTAGATTAGTTCTGTATGAGGTTGATCAGGGAAATGTTGCTACTATGATATTGATTATTTGGAAGGAGAGTCTGTAACTTGTATGTAATTTAATTACTGTAATTTACAATATTTTTTTCTTTGGTGTGGTTGTTTTTTCTCCTATAAGGGTTTTCCCACATAAATCTGGTGTCCAATTATGTATATCTTTATTTCTTTGTTTGGATATTCCTTTCATGTGCATCTTAATGAACTATAATTGTAAAAATTAAAGACATATCTGCATTCTTCTTTGAGGTTTAACATTAGGAGATTTGTCTTGCACCTAAAGTTTTCCTTACATGTACATCACTGAAAGACCACATTTCTTGGACCTATTTTTTCAAACAGGCCATGTTAGGATGCCAATTTCACCCACTAGCTTGCTAATTTGGTGAAATTAGCAATGTAGTGGCTTGTTTAAAAAAATGGGTACAAGAAATGGGGTCTCTTGGTAATTTACATCATTGAGAGACCACATTTCTTGGACCCATTTTTTCAAATAGGAAAGTTCGGTAGCCAATTTCATCGAATTGCTAAGCTAGTGGACCCACTGACTTGTCAATTCAATGAAATTGGCAATGTAGTGGTCTATTTGAAAAAATGGGTCCAAGAAATGGGGTCTCTTGGTGAAACCCCATTTCTTGGACCCATTTTTTCAAACAAACCAAGCTAGGATGACAATTTCACCCACTAGCTTGCCAATTCGGTGAAATTGGCAATGTAGTGGCTTGTTTGGAAAAATGGGTCCAAGAAATGGGGTCTCCTAGTGATTTAAATCACTAGGAGACCCCATTTATTAGACCCATTTTTTTAAACAATCCATTTCATTTCCAAATTCACTAAATTGGCAAGCTAGTGTGCCCACTAGCTTGCCAATTTGGTGAAATTGACAGCCTAACTTGGCCTATTTCACCCAATTTCATCAAATTGACAAGCTAGTGGGTGCATTGGTTTGCCAATTTGGTGAATTTGGAAATGTAGTGACCTATTTGAAAAAGTGGGTCCAACAAATGAGGTTTCCCACTGATTTACATCATCGAGAGACCCCATTTCTTGGACCCATTCTTTCAAACAGGCCAAGTTAGTTTGCCAATTTCACTGAATTGGCAAGCTACTAGGCCCATTGGCTTGCCAATTAGGTGAAATTGGAAATGTAGAGGCCTATTTGAAAAAATAGGTCCAAGAAATGGGGGCCATCTCTCTCTCTCTCTCTCTCTCTCTCTCTCTCTCAGGTCTCTCCCTCCCACCCACTCCCCCTCTCTCAAGTCTTTCCCTCCCACCCTAACTAGAGAATACTCTCTCTCATGTCGCTCCCTCACACCTCTCTCTCTCTCATGTCTCTCCCTCACACCTCTCTTTCTCTCTATGTCTCTCCCTCTTTGTCTCTCTTTCTCTCTCTGGAACCCTAATCCCTATGCCCTATAAACTTAACCTTAAACATTCAACCCAATACCCTCAACCCTATACATAATATCCTAAACCCTAATCCCTATACCCTACAAACTTAACCTTATACCTTAAACCCTATACCTTAAACCATAAACCCTACACCCTCAACCGTCATCCCTATACCCTGCCCATTGTCCTAAAGTCCTTGGCCTATAGTTAAATGTTAAACCCTGCATTAGGCACTAAACCTTGAACCACTGAGACTCTCAGCCCTGGATGCCCTCAAGGCCCTGGAAAGCCCAATGTCCTAATGGTAGTCCTATGCCTATACATCAGCCCTGCACTCAATCTTGACCACTATGCCTCAGCCCTCTTGTAGACCTTAAGACCTAAGCCCTGCATAAGCTCTCATCCCTCTGCCCTATACCTCAATCTTGTAACCTAAGCCCTGACATCATCCTCAGTCCTATGCTTTAAACCCTAGGCCCACCACATTCAGCCTTGTGCACTAAAACTCTAAAGAGCCTAGAAGCCTCAATCCACAAGCCCAATGCCCTCAGCCCTATGCAGCCAAACACTAAACCCTGCACCCCTCAGCCCTCAAGAGCCTATGCCTATGCCCTCAGTATGCCTAGGCCTAGACATTGTCCATCAGCCCTATGGCAAATGATGGAGCCTAGACTCTCAGAGTCTTAACCCTGCTCTTGTATGCCTTAACCCTCACCCTGCACCTAGTCCTATGCCTTGCAAGCAACTGTGCCCTCAGCCTAAGGGGTGTATCCTAAGCCCTCGATCCTCAAGGTTATGCATAATTAGGCCATGGCCTCGGCCCTCAATATATGTATCATGAATTCATATGCACTATACATGTGTATACTGCTCCAGTCCTCAGCCTAAACTGCTAACCCTCAGCCTATGCTGTAGACCATGATCCTCATCCCTCATCCTATGCCTATACCCTCAGCTTTATGCCTATTATCCTGGAAGCCTAGTCCCTATGCCCTATACAGTTAACCTATAACCTCCAGCCTATGCAGCCAAACCTGGACCGTATTGACCCACTAGGCCTTAAAGCCTCAGGCCTTATGTGGGAGAGAGGAGAAAGGGGGAGGGAGGGATTGGGGAGAGAGAGAGAAAGGTTGGGAGGGAAAGGGGAGATAAAGATAAGTAGAGAGGGAAGGAGAGGTACATAGACATGAGAGATAAAGAGTAGATAAGGAAGGAAAAATGGAGGGAGAGAGAGGGAGGTGAGATAGAGGTGAGATAGAGATAAATAAAGAGAGTGTGGTCAGGAGTGATAGAGGGATAGGTGAGATAGAGAGACATAGAGAGAGATAGAGATAGAGGGAAGGAGGGAGGGTGGGGGAGAGAGGGGAGGAAGGGAGATGTAAAGAGGGATAGGTGAGATAAAGATAAGTAGAGAGAATGGTGACATATAGGGAAGGAGAGAGTTACAGAGAGGGAAAGTTAGAATGATGAGATAGAGAGGAGAGAGTGATAGAGAAAAAGGGCTAAGGAGGAGTGAGAGAGAGCAAGATAGAGGTAGAGGGAGGGAGAGGAGAGATAGAGAGTAGATGGGGGAAAAGGTAGGGAGGGAAACATCTAGTGAGAGAGAGAGAGGGATAGGGGAGATAAAGATAATTGGAGAAAGAAGGAGAGGTAGAGAGAGAAGTAGAGAGAGAATGAGGGAGGGAGAGAAGCAAGATAGAGAGGTGTAGAGAGAGTGGTAGGGAGTGATGGATGGAGAGGTAGGTAGAGAGGGATTAGGGAGATAGAGAGTAGATAGGGAAGGAGAGGGAGAGGTATGGAGGGAGATGGAGGGAGGTGAGAGAGAGGTGAGATGGAGAGAAATAGAGAGAGTGTGGTAGGGAGTGATGGAGGGATATGCAGGTAGAGAGGGATAGGTGAGATAGAGAGAAGTAGAGAGAGATAGAGATAGAGGGATGGAGGGAGGGGGGTGAGAGAGGTTAGGAAGGGAGAGGTAAAGAGGGATAGGTGAGATAAAGATAATTAGAAAGAGAATGGTGAAATATATAGGAGAGAGTTACATAGAGGGAAAGAGAATGGTGAGATAGAGAGGAGATAGTGAGAGAGAAAGAGGGTGAGGGAGGAGTGAGAGAGTGAGAGAGAGATAGGTAGAGGGAGGGAGAGGAGTGATAGAGAGTAGATAGGGGAGAAGGGAGGGAGGGATACATCTAGAGAGAGAGAGAAGGCTAGGGGAGATAAAGATAATTAGAGAGGGAAGGAGAGGTAGAGAGAGAAGTAGAGAAGGGAATGAGGGAGGGAGGGAGAGAAGAAAGATAGAGAGGTGTAGAGAGAGTGTTAGGGAGTGATGGATGGAGATGTAGGTAGAGAGGGAAGGAGAGGGAGAGGTATGGATGGAGAGGAGGTAGGTTGTGATGGATGGAGGGCTAGGTAGAGAGGGAGAGGGGAGATATAGATAAGTAGAGAGGGAGGGAGAGATGGAGGGAGATGTAGTGAGTGAGAGAGAGGTGAGATAGAGAGAAATATAGAGTGGTGGAAGGAGATTTAGGTAGAGAGAGGGAGAGAGGAAATAAAGATAAGTAGAGAGGGAAGGAGAGGTAGATAGAGAGGAGATAGGGAAGAAGAGGGGGAGAGAAGTATGGAGGGAGAGAGAGGTGAGGTAGAGAGAAATAGAGAGAGTGGTAGGGAGTGATGGAGAGAGAGAGGGAGAGATGGAGATAGTGAGAGATAGGTCTAGAGTGTAAGGGATAAAAAATGAGTGAGATATAGAGAGAAATAATATAACTTGCTGATTAATGAAATTTGACATCCTCATTACTAAAATTTGACTAATTCTAAAATTTGTGAGGTCTTCCAAAAACTAAAATTTTCATTATAACTCCTACAGATTCGAAACCACTCTCAAACATCTTCAAACTATATGTACATGAAATATAACTTGAAGTATAAGAAATTAAACGCCCATATGTAAATGCCAATTTATACTTAAATGTTTATTTCATGTATATAGCTTCCCTCAAAGATAATGAGAAGAAAGAAAAATAAAGGAGGAAAAATAAATTCAATGTAGATCAAAATGCGAGGGCATTATAACACACTCGCATTTTGTTAATGCATTCACAAAATGCAAAAGCCATGTCAAAACTAAGATATAATGTGAGCACATTATAACACACTCACATTATATCTTGCTTTGGGAATCACCAAGCCTTGGGATTGGTATTTTCCTTGGAATACCAACCCAAAGGCTTGGAGGGAATTCCCAATAACCAGAGATGTGTTTTTACAAATTCTACAATATTTCACATAATCAGGTTTGTGCTCACCGTCAGGATTGCACATGGTTCAATATCAAAAAAAATTGAACATCTGGGTAATGTTAGGTTCTATCTTAGCTATCCAACAATGTAATTTTTTTCACTTTCTAACAATTTTAAGCCTTTCATGCATAATTTATGTTGTTTGTGTGTCTCTTTTTTGGCAAAAAGTAGTGTTTGGTGTTTTTTTCATTATAAATTAACAATTCATCAAAATTTTAAATAAATTACATTTTTAAAAACTAGGCTGCATTCTACAATTTTTTTTTTTTAAATTCAATTATTTTCCAAAATTTGTAGGGGTACCATGGCCAAAATTCTATTTTTCAGGAAGTGTCCACTTAGAAAATTAGTAAAAAATCAAATATTCATTAAAAAATAATATGAAAAATTATGCATCAACTACATACTGTTAGCTAACTTCTGACAATTGTGATTTTAAAAATACTAAAAATAATTTCACCGTGTTAGGGTCGTACAAGAGTTGCTATGCTATATTTTTTTGACAAAAACACCACCAATTTGTGTATGTCCCTCTTTTGAACCCATTAATCTCAACCATTTTCAAAATAAATTAGTAGTTTAGAAAGTAGACTCAGAGCACTTTGATCCTTGTTTCTATTCCATCTCAAATTTTTGAGTGTAGCTATCCTCAATTTCATGTCCAAGGTCAATATTTCTTGATTTCAAAAAAGAAGTGGCCACTTAAGCCCCCTTTTTGGGAACCATCTTTGTGCACTTACCCAAATTTTTTTGAAAACCTCCAGTTGAACATGATAGTTCTTCAATTAGAATATTTTTTAAAAAATAAATAAAAGTACCCTTTTGTAGCTCTTGGAGTCAAGAAAGTCAAGAATATATATATATATATATATATATATATATATGATATTTTGATTAGTTTTAGTATTTGTTTTTAAATAATGCAAGTAGGTTGTTAAAATATAAAATGAGGTTAATTAAAAGTTAAAAAATGCTAAAACACATTAAAAAAAATTGAAGAACATATGGTGCACTAGAGGAGAGAATCTTGAGCATAGGTTGTCATTAATGTCAAACTAATGTCAACAAGTCATTGATATCAGTAGCAGTTATCAAAGGGTGTTAAGGCTGTCATATGTGAAGGTTTCCAAAATGAAGAAGATTGTAGAAGTACAAGTATTTTCAATTGTGTCAAGGTTCTAGAAGCATGTTGTATATTATGTCTAATCTATTATATCTTGCATCATGTTAGTAGTCACGTGACTGCCTTTAGATAGTTAATGAATTTATTACACTATGTCGGGTATGTAGTCAACATGTGTGTGGTGTTCCAAAATGATATCTTTTTGTGAAAAAAGATTTATTAATATGGTTGGAATTTATTTTTGTTAGTTTTATGATCAGATGTAAAGCACAAAAAATTAATTCAAAATTAGACACAATAACACAACATATACCTTGGGAAAACCCTCCACTTGAGGGAGAAAAACCCAACAACAATTATCTCTCTTATATATATAAGCAATGGAAAAAATACTCTTTACAATGTGGCCAGCCACAAGGCCAATATTCAGCACCATCAATGGCTGTAATAACAAACAAGTAATCTGCTCTTACTTGATCTTCAATCTGCACTTAGAGAATTCACAATCTGCTCCTAGTAGAATTCACACTTGAGAAGAAGGAATAATTGAACTTACTTAATCTTCAATGGAGTGGAAATGACCTTCTATAAATCCATAATGCTAAAGAGTTCACACCTCTTGAAGAACTAGGTCGGCCACCATAAGAATATATAATTACAAATACAAGGAAGGTCAACCAAGATGAAATTACAAAGAAGGTTGGCCAAGATAAAATGTAATGTTTCCAAGTGAATCGCCCCTTCACATTAATTATCACAAATAAATGAATAGACAATAGGCTATATGAATTTATGTCTTCACTCATGGCTAGAAGGATGAGCCCTTGAAGCTACCATAACATCAACACTCCCTCTTACCTAGGGAGAAATGCTTCTAGCTACACAAGACATATCGCCTCATCATGATTTCAACCATAATGGCTACTTCCATATGTGGAAAGAAGAGATATCACCTCACCATGATATCAACCATCATGGCTACTCCCATGGATGGAAAGAAGAGATATCACCTCACCATGATATCAACCATCATGTATACTCCCATGGATGGTAAATGTGCACAAGTGCTCATCACTTAACATGATGTCGTCACCTCATTGTGACATTCACCATGCCTACTCCCAGAGGGTGAAATCAAAAGTGCAAGGAATTCATCATGGAATCTCTCAGGTGATGTTGTCATGGCATCGCACACATGACATCCACCATGGCTCTCCTAGAGGGTGGAAACAAGGGATTTCATCTCAAATCTCTCTCAAAGAGAGAAATGCATTAACAAGGGCTTGCACCTCAAATATCTCTCAAAGAGAAATGCATTAAGGAATATCACTAATACTGAGACTCCTTAGCTAGGGCTTCATTCTCCACCATACCAAGCTTGTCTCAAAAGTACACAAACTTTATCTTGGAGAAAGGCTTGGTGAGAATGTCTATCATTTGCTCATTAGTGTTGGTGTATCTCAACTGAATACCATATCTCGTATATAGTGGTATTTGATCTTAACATGTTTAGTTCTATCATGAAACACAAGATTGATAGAAAGCTTCACACAAATCTAGTTATCACAATGAATAATAGTAGGCTCCATTGATTTTCCAAACAATCCTATAAGGAGCTTTGGAAGTCACTACTTCTTGAGCTACCACACAAGTTGCAATATACTTGGCCTCTACGATGCTCAGTGCTACTGAAGACTGCTTCCTGCTACACTAGGAGATCATCGTAGAACCCAAACAAAAACAACATCTAGAGGTGCTCTTCTGATCAGTGGCATACCTTTCCCTATTGGAATCAGTATATCCATGTAGCTCCAAGTCCACATTAGAAGAATACCTCAAACCATATCTAATTGTGACATGCAATTATCTTAGGATATGCTTCACTGCAACTAGATGTATCAGGATCAAATCAATAATCTAATCAACTGTGTATATAGAGGATCCACCAGATTTGGACTAGCTGCAACCTCCTTAAACTTAAAAAAAATGGTTTCCATAGGTGAAGATATGGATTTGAAATCCATCATACCAAATCTCTTCAAGAATCTCCAAAATATTACAATAGGCCTTTACTATACTTCTAAACCAAGGAAGTAATGCATGTATCCAGGATCCTTCATTTCAAATTCAGAAGATAACTCCTTGCATTTGATAATGAGGTGATCCTCTTCAGGAAATATATCAACATAAATAACCAAGATCAACTAGATTACCATCTTCTTTAGGTTTAGTAGGCTCCCTCTGAATCTGCAAGTACTTGCATCAACCCTTTGACCTCTTCGTCCAAGATTTCCTGCAACACTTGCCTTAGATAAATGTTTTACAACATGCACCTTTGGCATTGTAGAGAGTTCAAGATTGTTCTCCTTGATCTCATCCTATCTCACTCTAATCTAAATAGGTTTGTGGAGCTACCAATGTCAAATCCAAATGACTATCTTGAGCAATTTTGATCTTAGCAGCTGAAGTGAACCTCTACGGATTTAGTATCTATCCTTGCAATATAGTAATATTCACTTAGTATACTTCTAGAAGTGAACTCCCTCTAGCCACCAACTTAGTCCCATGGCTGCAAGTTGTGACTTCACGCTTGATCATTTGTTTGGTCTGCATGAATTTCTCACAAGATTCCTGAAGCTCTTCCTCCTTGTGCAATCTCTCATTACTTTCTTCCTCCTTAATCTATCCTAGAAGCATTTTAGAGAGAGATTACAAATAGTTTATAACTATCCAAAGAAATATCAAGGCTAGAATCATACAAGGTTTACTATCTCAAGTTATAAAATGAACACATAAGAATTTATGAACAATGTTTAAAAAAAAAATGAATAAAGAAATTAACAAATAAGAGAATTATGTAGCAAATATCAAAAGATCAGAATGAAGGGATAAATAAACTTAGCTTTATTGAATTATGATATAAATCTTTCTTCCATCTTTTACTCCTCTCGAGAGTGCTAAACTCAACACAACAAAAGACAATCTGCACAACTATAGATTTTCTTGAATGCATTATGTAGTTAACATGAAGAAACAACCCTCTCCAAGATTCAAGGCTCTATCACAGTTCATGCATTAGAGAATGGTATCTATGTGACCATCTAATCACAATGAAATTTCATTTCTCTTTTCATCTCAGAGTCACACTTAGAGATCTTCACAAAAAAATGCAATGAATGATTGACATCTCCAAGGGAACTTAAGCCAATTATCACTATTACAAAATTTACCAAACACATGATTCAAGTAAACAATGTCAAACCTACATAGCTTAGCAGACTAAATTTTACTCTAGATTTCAAAAGTATAAACAAAAAGAATACTTATCTCATTGAGTATTTTGATGGCACACCATAGAGCTGGATCTGAGGCTATGACTCATCTTTTCCACCTTCAGTGATGCCATCCTTCAATTTACACCTATCATGGGAGCCACATTTCGATGTTTACAGTGACCCACAAATCATCTCCAAACATAGATAAATACCAAGCACCAAAGCTTCCAAAATATCAAATGTACTATCTAGAAATTGATTTCTCATAGCCGTTTCCACCATTTAGCAGCTTCTGCATAGCTAAATTGTAATGAACCCACTCCCAGATAGGTGGTCTTTTGGGTTCAATCTTGATTAGTTGATAATGCTATGCATGTTGTCAACTAAGATAATTTCCACCCTTCTAGAAAGAATGTGATTTCACAAATTTACTTATTTATGGACTGACCAGAGTTGTATGTGTTGGAACAAACCCCATGTATAATTCTCAATAATTTGATGTAGGAATCCAATTACGAATCAACCAACAAAGATAAGCTCATCTTGCTTAGAGGGGTTACACCGATCAAATTTGTTGTAGTTTTCCAGACTGATCCCAATATAAGCCTTCTCCTGAATGAAGACAACCTTTAGGATTGCACTGACTATATAAATCACCGAGACTTTCTCACATAATGATATCGCATATTTCCCATGCCAAACAAATATGGACTGTGATATGACCAATTATGCACACATGAAGGCTTTGATTATCTATAATCAAGGAGTAACATGTGAGTACAATATCAACAGTAGTCAAGAGTCTAGACACATCTGATAACCTTAGTCGTTGCCTCTATTATTTAGTGAAGAAATAACTTTATCGATTATTCAACACTCCCAATATTAATGTCTCCAGAAATCAATGACTTCTCTTTCTCTCATATCCGTTTCAATCCTGATCAACATAGAGAGAAAACTATGTGAATAATCCTTCCAATGAAATATAAAATGAACCCAATGTAGAGATATATATTCTCGATGCTAGAATACCAAGGAAGTTTTTATCCACGGTTTGGAAGGAGAGTGTTCCTACACTAGTTCTATCAATTTCCTAGGTTTTCAGTGGTGCAACTCGACATGCAAGGAGTTTTAGGTAATATAAGGTTCATCAAGATATTCAATATTCAAGGCATGTGTGGTAGTGGATACAAGTGTGCACAATTCAAAGAAAGAGCATGGAGTGAGGATAGGAAATGTTTAAGGTTCCCATGGTGGTGCAAGGCGTCATATATTCTTTTTGGCAGCAAGTTTAGACCATTGTATTACATGTTTCATGTAATTTGAATTTAGGTACACCCTATGTTGTCTAGGTTGGTGTGGATCCCTGGTTGACATAGAAGACTGTTAATGTAATGTCATGTATATATTTAAAATGTTTAGATATATTGTGTGCATGTGTGAGGTAAAAGTGTGTGAATGTATCAAATGTATCAATGATTATGGTGAAATTACTATAGTTGGATGTACAACTATGTCACAATAGAAGCAAAGAGTGAGTTCTAGTATTAGTGTGTCTTGTGGTCAGAGTTGAATTTCAAATCCACCATTATTTTTGTTTCGATAGGATTAGTGTTATACTTGTTGTATTGTTTCAAAAAGGATTGGTGTATGTGTTCCAATGGCCTAGAGTGGTGTATGTGTTCCAATGGCCCAGATTGGTGTTTCTTGTAGGTTAGTTCCTACTAAATCTTTTAGGGATTGGTGTCTCTTGTAGGTTGGTGCCTACTAAATATTTTGGGGATTCGTGTCTCTTGTAGGTTGGTGCCTACTTAATCTTTTGGGGATTGGTGTCTCTAGTGGGTTGGTGCCTACATCTCATTGTAAAATTCACTTATTATATTCATTCTTGTTAGAGCTT
The DNA here is from genome assembly GCA_007258455.2 of Sequoia sempervirens. Classification (NCBI taxonomy): domain Eukaryota; kingdom Viridiplantae; phylum Streptophyta; class Pinopsida; order Cupressales; family Cupressaceae; genus Sequoia; species Sequoia sempervirens. Next base: position 17,363 of record VDFB02025798.1, read on the forward strand.
CGCACTGTGATTTTTACCATCCTGGGTTTCCACATAAAATCTAGTGTTATGTATTATCTTGTGGCATGCCTTAATTTCTTTATTTACTAGCTTGTATGATTCAGTGCTCTTCATGTTGAAAATCTATAAAGTAGTTGTGAAGGTTTCCATAATTTTTGTAAATTTTTAGATCTATTGATTCACCCCCCTCTCAATAGATTGTGTTCCCTTCAGATAATCCTCTCCAAAAGGATATAATTTTATTTCCAAAAATTATGAAAAAATTATACAATATTTGACGTCAAATAAAAACTATTAAACTTTGGTACACTTAACTTTAACATGTTATTATAGGGAAAATATACATCACAATTTTAACTTTTTTCCTTGCAATAGCTATTAAAGTTATCTAATTTGGAAAAACTTAATGAAGGGAAAATAAAATTCTATTCTATCTTTTTCTTAACATCAATTCAATGTCATTTTTTCTTAAAATTTTCAACAATTCTAAATATGCTCTTAAATTTATAAAAACAAATATCAAAACAATTTTTTAAAAATTTGAAAAATTATAAGAATAAACTTCATCAAAAGTTCTACATTTCATTAGTTTACATAATTTTTAAATTCAAAACATAAAGACCACTTTTATGCAGTTGAATTTTAGAATTTTTGTGTTGGTTGATTCCTTTGTAAAGTGTGACACAGGTTTGTACTTTTAGCCATACCTAAAAAATAACTTTTCACTATCTTTGTTGAGAACCTCAATACTGAATTGGGCTTCCATATTCACATGAAATATGTGGACACATAAAAAATGGCCTAGACCCGCAAACCACATTTTTCTATGTCATCATATTTCATTTGTAGTCCAAATTCAACTATTAATTAAATAATTCTCAATTATTTAATTAATTTATGTCTTTTATTCCTCCTGACTATTTAATAAATAAATTATATTCATTTATTTATTTTAATGTGTCACTAATTTCCTATATCCCTCTATAATTTCTCTTAATTTATTTTAATTATTACTTGTCCACTAATTCTTCCTGATTATTTACATAAATAAAATTTATTTATTTAAATGTGTCATTAATTTCAAATGTCTTCTTATAATTAAATAAATTCCTATAATTTATTTTATTATTGTCCACCTTGGATTTTTCTAATTTTAAATAAGGATATTTAGTTAAAATTGTCCCACTTTCTAATTTTCTTTCTCCAAGTAAATAATTTTAAAAATAATTATTTATTGTCACATGGCCCCACCTTTTTGAATTAAATTAATTTTTAATTCAAAATGACAACTTTCTCTGTTAAATCAAATAATTTCTATTATTATTTGATTTTCCATCTCTTTCTTTTTCTGTGCCATTCTTATCTCCTTGTTGCATGCAATCTTGTCCCTTGATTTGGTTCTCTAAAATCAAATCTCAACCACTCATTTCAAATTTACCCTAATATTTCCCTAACCCTAATTGTGGGTTGTCACATTCAATTTTGACCATTGATCTTAGGGCATTTGTCAATCTCTAATCTTGGCCATTCATCAAAATTTGACTTTTCTATAAAATGGAAATTTTGGCCTCATTTGACATACTTCATACTTTAGAAATCTTAGGAAATCTTGACATCTTGGCATCTTGAAATTTTCGCATTTCATAGGCTTGCTTCATAGTTGCTTAGTTGCATTGTGTTGCATTTTTATAGAATCCTTCAACATTTTCTTAGGACATTGGCATAGTCATAGGTTGCTCATCACAAATCTGAGGGAAAGCATAATATTTTAGCAAATAGAGAAGGCACAATGGAGGCTAATGATGGAGGATGAAGAAATTTTGTAAACTCTTTCCTTGTTTTCATGTTTTTACTCCTTTGTGTTTCATTGCTTGCTTTGGGTTTTAGTTGTTTAAGCTCTAGTTTGCTAACCTAGGTTTTTCCCTAAGCTACATTAGTGATCTCGATGTGAAAATCGTGACTTTTACAGATTTATGTATGACATTTTTTGTTTTGTAGGTATAGGTACAACGTGACACATTTGTTATTTTTTGAACCTCATTCACAGTACCGTGACACATTCACCTTGTAGAATGACACATACGCTCTATTGCGACGCATCTGCCTTGTAGAATGACACATTTGCGCTATCATGATACATTTTCCTTGCAATTCGACACATCTTTCTACAGATTCTAGCTTTTAGCCCTGAGACACATTCATTGTGCAGAATGACACATTCACTTGGAAATTTCTAGTTTTCTGCATGTGATGCATTTGACTTATAGAATGACACATTTTCCTAGTAACAATTTACTTTCAGGTTTTTGCACAATTTTTTAGATTTCTTTTTATGGTAGTAGCTTAGAGGTTTTTGGGTTACTAATATTCTAGTTTGCAACATGTGGCAAGGAGTCTAGCCTTTTTTTGTTGATTTAATATTATATTTTCAATTCCTTAAAGCAAAAAAACAACAACAAACAATTTTGCATTCACATTCATTGGTTAAAATGAACATGCATTCACTCATGGGCTTAAAATGAACACAATCTTGCATTGAAACTCATAAGGTTAAAATCAACATGCATTTTCATGTCATGGGTTTTAAAATGAACTTTATATTTCTCACATCAAGTTAAAAGTTAAAAATTAACAAAGTGTCTTAGGTGTTTTCCTCACATTACAATTTTGACAATTAAAAACAACAAGTGTTTCAAATTTGTGTAACCTCAATTCAATAATAGAAGTATCTTCTCCCCTTGCGCACTTGTGTGATCCTAGGTGCAAGAGAAACTATTATTGACTCTAGGAATTGGGCCTTCCTCTGTGGGAAAAATTTACTCACCCCAAGGCGACTCAAACTGACAATGAAGCTCTTTAGCTAAGCTACTCCTAACTAGTATACAAATTTGAATCCTAATGAAAAGTTTAGGATTATGAGTGCGGATGTGTCATATAGATAAGTGAATTCCTCAAAACCCTATTGAGAGTAACCTCTTTAGGCTGGAATTCATCCTTATAAGACCTAATATTTCCCCATGTGTGGCCACTCAAACGAGATTCCCAAACTAAAAACCTTTGTGTAGTTTCCAAAGCCCATCTATTTGCTAGTGCAACAACGGTCGTCGCCAAGGCATCCACATTCTTGTAGTTCTTATTAGAGGTGAAAGGCCTACCATGGGAGATTTATGGGGGCTTGAAGCTTGGTTGACTCGAGAAGTGAGTGCAATGTAAGGGGGAGCCTGTGTGGTCAAGCTTGTAAATCACCCATTAAGAATAAGTGTAGTTGGGGAAACTGATGTGGAATCTAGTGAATATAGTCCTTTCCTAACCTATGGTTGTGCTTGTCTTCATTATGCATGTTTTGAAAATACAAATTATTGTGTTTTCCAAGTGTTTTCTAGAACATTGAACAAATAAACATCCTTCTTAGACCTGCAAAAACACTCTCAAACTGAAACAATTTCCTTAATTAGCCAAAATTACAAGACAACTAGGCTTCATCTAAATTGCAACACATTTGCTATGCTTTACAATGCATTAGGCCTGCTACATTGCATTTGAAAAACTATAAACACATCTACCTATGTCATGACACATCTGCTACCTTGAACAACACACTTGACACCCTAAAACACATCTTCTATCCAAAACAACACATCTACTTACATTGCGATGTGATTGACTATTTGCAATGCATTTTCCACTTCTTGTAACACATTTTATTGTCATCAAAAAAATCATTGTCAAAACTCGAGATCGAATACTGCCAAAATTTTGTAATGCATATATATTCCTACGATGCAATTGATACCTTAAACGACACATTTGTATCTATGCAACACGCTTGCTTCATAAAATGACACAATTTCTTGTCATTTTAAAAAACCATAGTCACTGTCGAAATCCAAAACTAGGCATTTCCAATCTTTCTTTAAATATCTTTCCTTAGGGGTCTATCCAAAATTAGGCAAATAACATAGTTTCATACCTTAGGCTTAAGTCATATCTTTGTATCATCATTCTCTAGACTTCACAATCATGTCTTCCATTGACCTTGATTTTCTTGCTAGTCAAATTGAATACCAATTACTCTATAATAGACAATACCAACAAGCCTTGGAATTCAAAAGTAAATTCCTCCAATCCAGACACCAATATCTTTCCTATCAACAATACATAAGTCCTAGTCATTCTACCATCTACCCTCACTATCAAGAGTCCCTTAACACAAGCCATGCATTAATCCACAAAAATGTCTACTTATTGCCCATATCCTAACCTTGACAAGGGAAGCCAACTTTCCATTAACCCCTTCCAATGTTCCATGTCTTATCCTAGTCCTTCACCTACTAATCCAGTCTAGGTCTTTGTGTCCTATTCTAGTCCTCCATCCACTAATCTAGTCCAAGTCTCCATGAAATATTCTAGTCCTTCATCCACTAATCTATTCCAAGCCTCCATGTCCTATCCTAGTACTCCATTCACTAATTCCTTTCAAATCTCCACTAGTCCTTCATCCACAAAGCCTTTCCTTGTCACTCCATCACAAGCCACATTTAGTCATGAAAATCCTATCATTGTCCAAAGTCACATCCCATTGTCTAAACTTGAGGATACATGTCAAAACAAAAGTCCAAAGCATGACATCATAACATCACCTTTAGGTCAAGATCAAGGTAATCCTTCTCATTACCCCATCCTTAAGTCCATTCAAGAAATCCTTCAAGATAATTATTGTATTCAAAATACACCTATCCTTGACAAGGATGCCAACATTACCATTCATGTCATCCAAGACACTACCATTGATCAAGAAGTACAATATGATCCACTTCTTGACCTTTACACCATTCATGATCAAAACAGCGACACTTTCCAAAATGAGACACTTGCCTCCATGGGACACATAGATGATCTCTCTCTAGAACAAGAGTCTTCTACTCTAGAAATCTTTGCAAATGATCAAGCTATAGCTGAATTCACTAGACTCTATGACATTGATCATAAAGATAGTTTAGACATCGAATTGGAAGCACCAATAGAATCATCTGAATCAAACATGTCACAAGAGCATACCAAAGGCATTAATTATAAATATGTCCCACATGTCAATGGATCTAAGACATCCTATCAACTAGGATCATCCACTTTTTTCAGAGCAGCCTTTCTTGCAGATGAGAATATTCCAAGTAATAGTGTCCACATACACAATGGTGGGTTTATCTAGTTTCTATAATGATGAATACCCCGTCACAAATATAATATGTCAGAGCATGTAGTATCAAGATAAAGGACTAGGCATAGATCAACAAGGAATTATAGAACCAATACAACTTCAGGAAAATTATAGACATTAAGGTCTTGGCTATTCCTTAGTTATTAAATCAAATGTTGTTAGTGATACTTCCTCGATATTGGGGGAAACTTTATCTCATACACATCAAAATGGAGTCTATGAGTAATCCTTTTCATAAGGTTGTTGCCAACACCCTTTCCATCCACACCATAAACTGTCATTCCTAATATCTTAAACCTTCCATTTGGAACCAACAAAAAAAAAGACTTACAAATCAAAAGTTCAAAATCAAATGTCAAAGGCCATTGAATCAAACAAAAGGAAAAGTGGACAAATGAAGTTAAAATGGATCCCAGAGAAAAATGGATAAAGAAAAGAAAATATTTCAAAAGTAAAAGTTAATCAATATGTAGAGCCACAAGACAAGGGGACTCCCACATATAATAAATGTCCACCTCCTTCAAAATGGTCATCAAGCAAGAAATCCAAAGTGTTGCTTCTAAACACCATCCCAATCAAAATTCCAAACTCTGTAATCCACCATTGCAAGTTTAGAAAATAAAAAATCATCCAAATGTCCAAACAACCCTTCCACATCTAGCATCATCCATCATAATCCTACATCCTGCCTCAAGTACGAACACCCCATGGTGTCACAATTTTTTCACATCTTGGCAGCAACTCTTTATCACAAGGTCTCCCACGACACTCTATTGTGATGTGCGCATTTCGATAAGGCCAAATCTAGTATCAAAAAGGACCACAATGACATCAATCAGTTATATGCAAGTGTTATGATCCTGACAAGACAACTACTTCAAAAAGGTCATTATTGGCATGACATGGCACTAGTATTTACATTGACACCATCAACTTCAAAACAATTAGTGGTTAGCTAAGGCATCAAGGTCATCCAAAAATATCAAAAATACCAAAAAAATTGAAAAAAAAAATTCAAGAAAATAGTAAAGAATTTCTTTTTATCCAATGGTGAAAACCTAGCAAATAGGCACCTTGGATATGTACCATGATGAAAACCTAACAAATAGGGATCATGTGTAAAATAAATTTTCTATGTTGACTTTTACGCTTGGGGGAAAGTTGTCTCATTTCCCATGCCTTCCTCATGACATTTAGATCCATCCATTTAATCCATATCATTCTCATCCATTTCCCACCTACCTTGGTCTTGAAATAAATTATGCTTTGGGAAAACTCTTCACATTTTTATTCCTTTGGTCACATATTATTCATTAAATAACATGTCATTACCATCATAGCCTACTTATTCCTATGAGACATAGTCCTTGAAGATCATATGACAATTCCTCTAGTCTCATGTCTCCTATTGCTTTCCAAGGCAACCTATCATCCTTCATGTTTGTCACCTATCTTGGTTTTCCCTTGTCAAATAGTCTACGGATACCTCGTCATCCCATGTAGTCTTCAAAAGTTGGCATTCCAAATGAAATAAGCCTAATACATACATCCTAGCACATCATCCAAAAAATTACTTGAATTTTTTCCTAGATTGGCTGTAGACCTTAATCCTTCAGTCACATTATCTTCATCCTCACATTGTTTCAAGATGTGTCCTTCCCACGTCGAACAACATTGTCATCACCTGTCAATTGGTATTCAACTTGACTAAGGGCACAATCACATTTGTCATTGGATTCTTGTGAGTGGAAATCATTCACATACATTTTTCATGATCCTCATAAAACATCAAAAAAAAAATCAAAACATTTCAAAAAATACAAAAAAAAATGGTAAAAATTCCTATAGAAAATACAAAAGATCAAAACAAATGTAAAAAATCCAAAAAAAATTCAAAACATGTCAAAAACACAAAAAAATTCAAATAACTATCAAAATCCCAAAAATAGAGTCAAAATCAGTCATGTTAGTTAATCCATGTCATTGTCGAATTACGTTGCCTCTGCAACTAAATGTAGGCAAGGCCATCTTTCCATGTGCCCTCGAGGCTCCTTAGGTTAGTCCTTTAACATTCATCACATTGGTCAAATAAGTCAGACATGGTCACACTCAGACAAAAGACAATCATTCAAAATGTCAACATCCAAATCACAAACTCTTAGACACCATAGTCCAATTGATCAAAATTAGACAACATAGTCCAATCAATCATACAGTCATAATCAGTCAAATTGCCAAAACAATGTCAATCTCATCACTCTTTGGTCCTCTCCAAGATGTGTCCTTGGCTTGGACCTCGTCAAAATGTCATTTTCCTTTCTCATGATGTGTCCTTCCTGATGATAGGCATTGTCAAATCCGTCAAAACTATCAAACTATCAAAATGACATGCAATCAATCTTTGACAAACAAATATTGGCAAACAAAATTAAATGGCTGTTAATTTTTCTGGTCTATTTTTCTTATCTTTTTATTGCTTTGTCTCTTGGTCATGTTACTAGCTACCTCGAGGATGTGCCATAAAGGATTTAGAGGTGTGATGACATTTCATGACCTATTTTATTTTTCTTGATTGTTGTCTATGGATTGTCTTGACAAAAATACTGGGACAACTTAGCCCTTCGTATGAGTTAAGACATTCCATGTCTATGACTATCTGGATTTTGCAAATGGATGACCTTGCACACCTTGGTATATTTAATACCCTAGTGTTTTTTGTCGATTTGTGTCATTTTTACTGCCCAATGATGATTTGAGCAACATCTATTAGTTCTTTGGCAAATATTGAAGGTTTCTTTCCCTTCCCACCCTTCTTTTCCCCTCTAACATTTTTTCTAGTCTGCATATTCATCATCCTTATTTTTTTAACACTTTCCTTTTGTTCCTCATTATCTAGTCCTTTCATCCATTTTGAGAACCCACTCGTGTTCTTTGAACCCAACTGCCCTCTCAAGGGGGCATACTGCTACCTCCTCATCAGTCTCCCTCATCCTATTGTGCACTCGGACATATTTTTGACTTATTTTCTTTGTCACAATGTGATAAACTACATTATGACAAAGAGAGGCAAAATGTAAACACATAAAAATGGCCTAGACCCGCAAAACACATTTTTCTATGTCTTATCATATTTCATCTGTAGTCCAAATTCAACTATTAATTAAATAATTCTTAATTATTTAATTAATTCATGTATTTTATTCCACTTGACTATTTAATAAATAAATTATATTCATTCATTTATTTAAATGCATCACTAATTTCCTATGTCCCTCTATAATTTCCCTTAATTTATTTTAATTATCACTTGTCCACTAATTCTTCCTGATTATTTAAATGTCATTAACTTCAAATATCCTCTTATAATTAAATAAATTCCTAAAATTTATTTAATTATTGTCCACCTTGGCTTTTTCTAATTTAAAATAAGGATATTTAGTTAAAATTGTCCCACTTTCTAATTTTCTTTCTCCAAGTAAATAATTTTAAAAATAATTATTTACTATCACATGGCCCCACCTTTTTGAATTAAATTAATTTTTAATTCAAAATGACAACTTTCCCTGTTAAATCAAATAATTTCTATTATTATTTGATTTTCTAGCTCTTTCTTTTTCCATGCCATTCTTATCTCCTTGTAACATGCAATCTTGTCCCTTGATTTAATTTTCTAAAATAAAATCTCAACCACTCATTTCAAATTTACCGTAATATTTCCCTAAACCTAATTGTGGTTGTCACATTCAATTTTGACCATTGATCTTAGGGAATTTGTCATCTTACATCTTTTCCATTCATAAAAAATTGACTTTTGTATAAAATGAAAATTTTGGCATCATTTGATATACTTCATACTTTAGAAATCTTAAGCAATATTGACATCTTGGGGTGATCCCACAATAGTGGTTTACAATTTTTGGCTAAACTGGACACTGAAATAATTTTTTTTAACTAAATCTTCACTTTTAGGCACATATAGTGGCTAAACCATGAGGAATTTGAAGATGATGCAAACTATATTTTTGTGAAATTTTGTCTATAGATTCTAAATATATTTTTTTCAAATTTTTTGGAATCATATTGCACTTCTTTTTCCATCTCCCTCAAAACTATTTTTTTATAAAACATCATTTTTAAAAAGTGATGCTCACTCTATAATCCATAACTTTTTTTTCATGAAGGATAAAATTCTAATTCTTTCAAATTTAGATTTGTAACTCTGATATATAGTGCTTCCATTTGGTTATATAGTTTTTTATTGAATATTTTTTCTTTAATCAAGTTTCAAAGTCAAACCAATTACAATTCAGACATAGTGTGACCGTATAACATGTAACTTTTTTGTATAATATCGAAATTCAATTTTTTTTGTTGGATCAAGGACTTCAATATTTGAAACACTCATATTTTTCATTTTTTTTATAATCTACTATTTTTCCACATGTGTAGAACAAAGAGCTTGATTTCTGATGAAAAACCCATGTTTAATAAAACTAAAAAATCAAATACATAAAAAAACCAAAAAATATTAAAAGTATAGTGATTGGATAGCTCGTTCTAAGGACTACCTAATTCTAGTTGGGTTTGAGAATTCTCCTCCATTTTCATCCTCAACATGAGCTTTGAAGCATAAAAATATGGACTTGCAAATTGCCTAAGGGGGAGAATGAGGGAAAAGGGGGGTTCACTCAAACCAGAGTTCACTCGAACCCTAGTTCAAGCGAACCCCCTTTACTTTTTCCTTTTCTTTGTTTCTTTTGTGTGGGAAATGAAGGGTAAAAATTTAATGGGTTTTCTTCAACCTACAAGTTCGTTTGAACCCCTAAAACTATTTTTTTTGCATGGGGTCATTTTTTTCTTATTTTCCTTCCTCCATCAAATTGTAAACCACTATTGTGGCTTACCCCTTGGTATCTTGAAATTTTGGCATTTCATAGGCTTGCTTTATAGTTTCTTAGTTGCATTATGTTATATTTGTATAGAATCCTTCAACATTTGTTTAGGACATTTGCATAGTCATAGGTTGCTCATCACAAATTTGAGGGAAAACATAATATTTTAGAAAATAGAGAAGGTGGAATGGAGGTTAATCATGGAGGTTGAAGACATTTGGTAAATTATTTCCTTGTTTTCATGTTTTTACTCCTTTTTGTTTCATTGCTTGCTTTGGGTTTTAGTTGTTTAAGCTCTAATCTGCTAACCTAGGGTTTTTCCCTAAGCTACACAATGTATTCACTCCTTTGAGGAAATCATATAAAAAGGAGTAGCTATAGAAAAATCCTTTATAGTCAAAGGCCTAGTCAAGATATACAAAGAAGGAAAATATAACAATCCCTAATCTAGTGAGAAATCCCATTTTGGAATAAAAACAAAAGTATGAAAAATTATTGTACACATAATTGATTCAAAACATGTTCAAAATATCCAAATACCTCCACCATCATCATTTCATAACAATATAGCTCCTAACAACATGTGGTTATCCCTAAAGGTTCACCTAAATGATACACTAGATGAAAATATACCCCCTTGAGTGAAATAATCAAAACCATCCTCAAAAAGATCATCCAAGAAAACATAATCCATTTACCACCCATCAAACCCTTTGGTCTAGATATGTCTAAACCCTCTTGGTACAAAGAAAGTGAATTTTATGACTGTCATAGGGTCAATGAACATAAAATATCCTCATGCATGAAGCTTAATAACTCCATCCAAGAACTTATTGATGGAGGAGATATCTATATTAAAGGCCATACATCCTCTAATGAAAGCATAGGTATATAGAAGAAGCATTTTCCTTAGCATAAATATGGTAATTTTTTTGGATCATATATTGTAATTTCTTATACATACATTGACAATATCTCATCTAACTCTATTATTGGATGTATTGAACAAAGTCCTTCCCAAGTATGTATCATAACTATTAAAGTGCCTAATTGTGCTTTCACTAGTCGACATGATTGAATCATTATCCAAGGAGCTTCATCCTCCTCTCAACCTACCCACCAATATAGCATCCTTAATTAGTTGAGCAAAACACCAACACAATATCTATCTTTGAGCTACTGAAAACATCTCCCATCTACAAGGACCTCCTTGAGAAATCCCTCCATGAATTCAGTGTCCCTAATGAAATTGATCTTTTTCAATTTCAAGCCATAATAGGACACTTATCATCCCCACAATCCCTTACCTTTTCCACTAAAGACATGCCTTCCATCAATGCAACTCTTAATCACCTACTTCACATTCAAACCCACATCCATAAAACAACAATCAAATGCATCATATTAGATGGTGGATCATAATTTAATCTTTGTAGCCTAAGTCAAATAAATTAGTTGGGATATTTTGATGATGTTATCAATCCCCACATTAAAATTACCATAAAAACATATAATGAGGCTGATTGTGAATCTAAAGGCTCTATTAAGCTACTCATCTTGGTCGGACCCATAACTATTGAATCTAATTGCCAAATATTAGACCTTGAATCCCCTATAACATCCTTCTTGGCCACCTATGGATCCATGCCATGTGATCCATTCTACCCACATTCTATCAATGTATAAAGTTCCCCCATAATGGAACAAAAGTGATTATACATCTTGATCCAAATTTATTCCAATATTATAAATATTTACAAAGAAAATGTGGACTTTCACAACATTACCCTACAAACACCGCACCACCATCTTCATTGTCATACATTGATCCTTCACCACTACCCACCTTTCACACTCCCTTAGAGATCAAGGCTAAGATCAAAGGCCTTGGAATTGGTGAATATGAGCTACAAGCCTTCCAAATCAAATCTACACCACCATCCACATCATCCCAATCTTTTGATGTCTATGATAATCCTATGTTTGATTATGATATATATGATAATCCACTCTTTGATCATGATCCTATTGAGGACATCTAAGATTATATCCATTCTACTATGTTCTAATGAAAAACAATCCTTTCATATCAAGCATCTTGGGTTAGGGTATGCATCCTTTAATGTTGCCTCTCCTATGCCTTCTTGCCAACTTAGTAAGGACATGCAAGCTCCCTTTGATTTTAATAGCACCAAAGAGGATAGTCATGAAGAATCTATCACTTCCACCATCAATTTGTTCCATGATCATATCCTTACCATCTCATCCAATTTATTTAACACATCCACTCCCATCCATCTCCTAGAATTGGATCAATAAGTGTCATCCAAAAATAAAAAAATCCTATCAAAGAAAAGTCATAAATCAAAAATCCTTTTGGGGATCCAATATCTAAAGAAAAAAGAAAATTCCAAGAAAATTCTTTTAGTCAAAATCAAAATCAAAAGCTACTTGACAAATAAAAAATCAACATTAAAAATAAAAGATAAAAAAAATCAATCTCCTATCATGACCCTTCATCCAAAATAACGAGGGGCATCTATCAAAGAAAAATATCAATAAATGAGCTTGTATCCTAATTCTTCATCCTCATCATCTTCATGCAACCTATATATGTTACCTAATCCACCCATATCCATACATAAATCATATCATTCCATCTCTCTTGGTTATATATCTCAATGGACCTTTAATGGAAACCCATCCATGTGCTTTAATACAAAGGGTTCCCAAACTTCTTTTCATGTGAAGCATTGTGGCCCTTGTAGTGCACACATTAGGGATCATACCTTAGCCCCATCCTTCTACAACATAAATCATCATCCATCATCCACATCATCCCATCTATATCCAACTATCATGCTTCATCATCAATCTATTAAAGAGCATCTATCATGATCACAACATCATCAAGTCTCAAAAAAATTTAAAAAAAAAGATAATCTAAAAAACAAAATCCTAAAAAAAGGTAAGGAGGAACAAGGATAAGTACCATGGTGAAAACTTTGATACATGCACCATGTGTAGTAGTCCCTTATCCACCACATCTTAGGATGCCATCCCATCTGATATCATTTCCATCCTTACATATCATAATAATTTATCATCCATCTCCATCCATACATCCATAATAAAATTATCATGGTTTTTTCTTTATCCTTGATCAAGCATCATCCCTTATCCATATATTATCACTTACCCTTCCCCATGTTTTAGATGTGGAAGTTACATTTACATTCTATCAAGGATTTGGTCTTACATAACCTTAGTTTCCTCTCTCTTTGGCCTTAAAATTCCCATGCATTTTGATTCCACTCCTCATCTTTTTCCACAATAAATAAAAAGTCACCCAACCCTATCCCCTATCATATGTAAGGAAATAATGCAGAATACCCACATTCTTATTCCATTTCCTACACAAACCCATGAGAGCTAAAAATGCATACAAGTAACCATAATGCATAGATCAAATAGAAAATCCACAAGATAACACAAGATATACCCTGGGAAAACACTCAAGAGGGAAAAACCTAGCCTCTAAAAGTATCCATACTCCATCTATTATTTAGTAATAAAAAATTACAAGAGTTACAATGAATTCCCTTGAAGCATCAAGTCTCTTTAATTCATCCTCCATGTGTCTAAGAATGAATCCACACATCCCACACCATTTTTCACATATTCCCTCCTCAAAAAGACTCAATAATGACAACCCACTCACACAACCAACCTTAACCACTAAACATGTGCTTGATTTTATAGAGTCAAGGTCACACAAATAAAACCAAGTGGTAAGATAAAACCATTTATCACAAAACCATGTGAATAAAAACCACTAACCCCTTATTTAATATTGGGTACTAATTTTTCAATTTATTAAATATTTCCACAATATTAAATTATTATCCCATATCTCCCACACATCAAATAATAATACAATGTTACTCCATAAAATTGTCCCCAAATAATTACCTAGTGTGATTAACCATGCCTCCTAGGTGCATCACAACTAAATAATTATTTAATTACAACATTATAATATAACATTTTATGCAATGGTGTACAACACCATATCCATCCCATCTCAAATATAATGAAAAAATAATCATCTTGTCTAAAACATCAAAAATAAAAAAATAAAAAATCCTGAGTTCCTTAGACTTGACATTCAATCAATCCAAACAATGCATCAAAGACATTGATCCTTAATAAAAATCATATCATAAGCCTCACTATCAAACATTAATCAATTAACTTATTCTTTTGTCGATCAATCAATTGAAATCATCAACTTCTTATCAAAGCCTTGGTTAAGTGATTATCCAAGCTTGAGTAAGTGAATCAAATCCTTAGATGTTTATCTAAGCCTAAGCACAAGAAGGTCATCCTTTTCAAAGCCATTCTTAGCTAATTATTCAAGCCTAATCACAAAAAAATCATAATCCTCATTACCATCATTTGATCTTTTCGAGAGATATGTTGGATACATGACATGTTTTGCAATGAGTGTTTTTTTATTTATCTTTTAAACCCAAAATTACACCTACTTACAACCACCTTGATCTATCTATGTCTTGGTGTATCAAAATAGGTGTATAATGGGGCGTCATCTTTTTTGTTTTTTTTTTTCATTGCTTGACTATCAAGTCCGTGCAAAGGTTACCTTAGTGCATAATTTACTTTACTATAACAAAGATTAGGATTGCTCAATACATACTAGTATAACCTATCTATCATCATCAAATTCTCCTTCATTTTCATCTCCATCATCCAATTTCATTTTCTAATTCATTTTCTTCTTGATCCTAATCCCTCATCACTCTATTCCATTTGGAGAGCGCCCATATGTTCTCCTAACCCATATGTCCTCTCAAGGGGGCATCCCATCACTTAATCATTAATCTTTCCTTCTTCATCCTCTTCCATCCTCTCATTTGACTGAGGCATCATATTTGATCCTTATCCTCTCTCATCCACTATGTTTTAAACGTATTTGATATAAAATCACTTTGTGATGTCATATAAAAGGGGTAAAATGTAGACACCTAAAATATGACCTTGCCCAACCACACCAAATTTTAGCATATCCTAGAAGCCACTAATTAAATAAATATCTATTATTTGTCTAAATATTCCCATCCTTATCTCAATCCTTTAATTAAATAATTATTTATTGTTTATTTAATTATTATGCCTTCATATGATCCCATTAACTAAATAAATACTTTATCTATTTAATTAATTTCCCTTTATGCTCTATCCTTGTCCATCTAATCCTATCCTTTCATCTTGTTCACATGGATTGTAGTCTAAATTTTTCCTCATGTGAAAAATTTCCCTTTCACATGTCTAATTAAATCCTCTATATTCATTAAACCTAGACACCTATCCAAAATTCAAAATATATTTTCATCCTATCCACTCATCACATTTAACCTCTTAATCCTAGCCATTCCATAAGGACTTTTGTCCTTATCTCAATTTCCTAAACCTAGATCCTATCCATCTTGTGACACTTTTCACATTATTTAATCATTGATCCTAACCTTAATCCTCCTTCAATCTTAGCCATCCATCATCGACCATTTCAAGCCATTTATTTTCCCTCTTTAAGACCCTATATCTAAAGGTTGTCATTCTTCATTTCTTACTCCTAGAAGGAAGTTTGAAGTTATCATAGCTACTTGATATCAAAATATCCATTGAATAAAGCTTATCATCATCATCATAAAATTATATCAAGGTTATGCTAGAGCATTAAGTAATCCACATATCAACATCAAAGAGAAAATCAAATGGAATAAGGGTGCACTATGTTTCTGCTCATCAAGGGAGAAGCAGATATTCTAGGTGAAGGTATTTTGCTTTGTATTGCTTTTATCATCCTTTTTTTTCCTTCAATATTTTCTCAACCTCTTCATCACTCAATTTTAATTAAATAAATTAAGCCTAATCTTATCCCCCAAATCATCCAACCAAATCAATTAATTAATACCTACATAATTACTTATTTAGCTTAATTAACCTTGATTACCATTTTCTCTAATATTTAATTCCATCTCACTCTCAATCTTTGTCCATTCAATCCTAGCCATTGATTCCATCTACATGGATCAAGATATAAACTTGTCATCACTCGACAAGTGTCTTTATCTCCCTACACTTCCCCTTTCTCACACATGTGTGAGCATATTTCACACATGTGAATCCACCCTACCTCTCTCGCTTGTCATATCCATGACCCTCCTTAAGTCTATGCTCACACATAGCTCTTATACCTATGGCATATGTCATTCTCATGCCTCCACCTTGTGACACTTGTCACAATGCAACTAGCCCTTATTCTATGCCCTCACTCTAATTTAATCCAAGCCATCCATTAGAAATTTCAACATGGCCCTTTATTTTCCTCATGGAATATCTATAAATTGGAGGCCTTCTCTTTAATTTATTCATCTCTTCATATCCCGACTATAATCTATGCCATTTCTTAATCCTCTTTCATCCTATAGTCATGTTGTTGCTCTAAATAAACAACCACATTCCACCATCCATCAATCATTCAAAGGATAAAATCAATTGGAAGAGGGTGCATTCCACTTTAGCTCAATCCAAGGAGCAAGATGATAAAGGTATAAGATTCAATTAATTAATTTCTCTTATTTTTATTAATTTTATTACTTCTTGGTATTTAGTACTCAAGATGCATGATTAAGCACTTGAAAATATGTGGTTTCTCTCAATGCTAGTAACATAATAGTACTATTCAATCTTATTTATTTGATAGAATAATTTTTCATTAAGAATTCTATCTAAAATGATGAATTTGATATTAGATTCATAGATTTTTGTTGGAATGAATATATGGGTAAGATTTTCTCTTGGAGCACTAGTTAACTCTAATTGATAGTGAAGTAGATGTGGGGAGGTGGCAAGCATGAGATTGTTACCTCATGTGAAATCTAAGTCAATAATATTTAATTTTTTACTATTAGCTAGCCAAATTAATTGGCTTGTTAGTGAATTAGATGAGTGAGTTGACTAAATGAATTATTTACTTAACTATTTTGATTGAATAGTTAATTCGTGAGATGTAATTTAGGATTTAAATTAATTTATTTGTGGATAATGTGAGAAATGACTCATTTTGAATATTTAAATAAATGAAGGAAATTAACTTGATTTAATTAAATAATAAGAATTATTTGATTAAATGATAATAAAGAATTATTTTTGATAAAATGATAATAAATATTAAAGAATAAGGTAAATAATAAAATGATAGTGGAAGAAAAAAATCTAGTGTCTACATTTTGTCTGTCTTTGAGACAACATTATGATTTAGTAGAAGCAATGCTAGTATAAAGAAAAATAAATTGTAACACATTTGGGGATGAAAAACGAAAATATTAAGAAATAGAAAAATGTGCCCTTAGGAGATCATTTTAGGAAAAATAGTGTGGTTTCAAGATGTTGAAAGATGAAATAGGGAGAGAAAAAGGATAAGGGAAAAAAATAAAGAACAACAAAAGAAAAATAGAGAATAGAAGAGTGAATTGGTTGAATTGGATAATGAATTCATGATTATGGATGACATGAAAAATATGGATTTATATGATGATTTTTTATGATAAAAGTACAGAAGAGAATAGATGGATAAACTTAATTAATGTGATAAATTATATACACATTATGGAATATGATATTGATATGGAATGTATAATGAAGGGTAGATATGGATTGATAATTGATTGGTTATTTTTTGAATGCATGTGTTATGCTAACATGTGCAGAGAAGCCTAATTTGATATAGAAATGAATGTTATGCACTGAGGTATACAAACCAAGGTGATGATGTGTTCAATGCATGGACTCATGCAAGCATATACCAAATAATAGAATGCCCCAACACTCACAAGATTTTTTATGACCTTGAAGGGTCCTATGTTGGATGATGGAAAATGATGTGATAATTGGCATCCAAAAAATTCATCGTTAGCAATTCACCGATGGAAAATTCACTGTTAGCAATTCATCGTATTGGAAAATTAACCGCCATTAATATTTTTAATATATATAATTTTCACCTTGGTTACAATTTATTGATAATTTTATTTTTAAGTATTGGTGTTTATTGCCCATAGTAATTTCTATACATCTCAATAGTAATTATTGATTTATTGAGATACCCATTATTTTTACCTGTTTATTTATTGAGATACTCAAAAAATAATAATTATACACCTCTCTAATTTCCAACAATTGATTTATTGAGATGACTGATAAAATAAAATATATGGAAAAATATTTTTATTTTTATTATCATAAATTAAATTCTCTAAAGTTAATGCAATTAATTTTTTATTCATTTTTATTATCATAAATCAAATTATTCTTTTGCAAAAAAATCAAAGTTTTGGAAATACATTTAAAAAAATATTAATGCCAGTTAATTTTCTACAGTCATGAATTGCTCGTGATGAATTTTATTTGGCGATGAATTTGTCATGATAGTGAATTTTCCCACAGTGAATTGTTGGTGGTGAATTTTCCTAGAGTCGTGATAATTACATTTTATTGAGGTTGATTGAAATTTCTTGATTTTGCATTATAATTTTTATTTAAGTGATAATTCTATAGGTGTAAGCATGTGCTACTACTATTTGATGGTTATAAGCATGTGCTACTATTTGATGGTTATGTTAACATTTGAAGCTCAAGAATGGAATAATGTAAAATGCATGAAACTCATTATTATGGAATACATCCTTGTACTAAGTGAGATACAAGGAATGTATGTAAAATAGTTTTGCAGTAAGACATAATTACCTACCCCCCAAAGTACCTAACAAGGAATGGAGACAAATGCATAAACTAATGTGATGAAGAAGGATGAGTGAATGAGAAGGAATTGAAAGATGATAGAGTTTGATTGCTATTAAAATTAAAAATAGTAACAATGTAGTAAAATTGTAAATATAAACTATAAATCTAACCAATAGTAAACTTATTAATTAATATTCATAGGAAAATTTCAAAATAAGACCCTTTAATTTAATACAATATTTTATTTATAATTATTTTACCATGTATATTTTTCTTCTCACAATTTTTCTTCATATAAGTGAACATCATATATTCTTATCTTTGAAAAAAAATGGTAGTGGTGAAGATAAGAATCAAACCAAATGATAAGAAGTTTGTTCAACAAATCACACTTTTTATCTAGTCTAGCCTTCTTCAACTCATCTTTCTATATTTTTTTTTAATTTTTAATTTTATTTTTTTATGTTATTGTTTCAATGATCATTAAGAGTTAAAATTGATTCAACCTTAACTTAAAGTAAAAAATTAATGATATTATATTTAATATCTTAAATTTGTTATAACTTTACTAATTCAAACTCTTAGGTTATTTATTTCTAAAACAATATTTATTACATGTATGTATCTTGGAGTTTTTATAATAACTAAAATTTGATTCAATATGTCACATCAATATTAAGGGTAGAAAACATAATCTGATTAATTTGTGATAATATATCTAATAATATATAAATTTCCTACAAACATTTTAAAAAATGACCTTAATTATCATCTAAAAATCTTAAATACATCTAACTTAAGTTGGATTTCAACTTAACCTAAATTAAAATTAAATAATTATATTTTAAAAATATATTACTAATTACATCATCGTCAATATACAAATCAATAAGTTAGAATAGAGTGACAATACATTCAATTATAAATCTAAATGATATTCATAGGAAAAGAAATTCAAAGACAAGACTTTAAATATCGTAAAGTATGTATTCTTCACACAAGTGGCTGCCATACATTCATTTCTTTGAAAACAAAAGATGATGAAGATAAGAATCAAACAAAACAAAACAAAATTAAATTAAAAATATATATTTTTTAATAAATAAAAATATTTTCCAAGTAAACAATGTAAATATATTAAAATAACTTTTAAATAATCTAATATAAAGAAAAAGTCTCGAAGGAAGACTACTCATAATGAAAGTAGACTGAAGGATCATTTATAACGACTAATAAGTTGAATATTATCATGTGTGATTTGCCCGACTATAAAGTATAGCGTTTGCCCATCCGAACTTGATCATTCTTAAAAACTTGCATTCAATCATCATGTCTTCCGTTTCATTCTGCATGAGTCTCACCTTCGCCTTGGCGATGCTCATACAGATAAGTTATCCCTTCATCAATGGATGTCCACCTGATGAGAGAAGTTACCTGTTAGATTTCAAAGGAGGCCTCGTCGATCCCACGGCTCGCCTGTCATCGTGGCAGGGCTACAATTGTTGCCAGTGGAAAGGTATTCGTTGCGACTTCCATTCAGGCCATGTCATCAGCCTTCATCTTAAAGACCTTTTTGCCGAAAGATACTATAAGCATCCCAAGAGTCTCAGTGGGACCATACATCCATCGCTATTTAACCTGCAGAATCTTCAGCACCTGGATCTCGGATACAATGATTTTAATGGCACTTCCATATCTTCTCACTTGGCAAAACTCCAGAGCCTTACTTTTCTTAGCTTGGCAGGTGCTGGATTTGGAGGTGAGGTCCCTCCGGAGTTGGGGAATATTACAGCCTTGCGTCACCTCGACCTCTCAGCAGGTGATGGTTTTCCCTTGAAGAGTAGCAGATTTGCAGAATGGATACAAAATCTGATAAGCCTGGAGTACCTGGCTATGAATTTTGTGAATCTGTCGACGGCAAATTTTCACTGGAGTAATGCCCTCAGCAGCCTCTCTAATCTTAGCGAGTTATACTTATCTGGCTGTCAGCTTTCAGGTACAATACCTTCTCTCCTAAATCTTACTCACTTATCCCATCTCCATCTTTCAGGTAATTCATTTTTATCCCCATTGCCAACTTGGTTTCAGAATGTCTCGTCCTTGGTTTCTCTTGATCTCTCTTCACGTGGTTTCAACAGTTCCATTTCTTCAAACTTTTTGCATCGTTCAAACTTGACAAAACTTGACCTCTCAAATAACCTGTTGGAAGGAAACCTTTCTTTCATTCAATATCAATCTTCCTCAATAGCGAACCTTTACCTCCAGTTGAACAGTTTAGACGGAATAATTCCTCTTTGCTTGGCTAACTTTACTGAACTTAAGAATTTGGTTCTGGCAAGTAACCACTTAACAGGGGACATACCTCCGTTTGGATCTGCACTCGGAAAAGTTTCGCCGCTTTCATTAATTGATCTTTCCGGAAACAGCTTGACGGGCAATATATCACCATCTATTGGTTGTCTTCCTCTATTGAGAAGCCTTAATCTGGAAAACAATAAGCTCTCGGGAAAACTACCAGATACCGTTTCAAAGCTTGTTAGATTAGAAAAACTGAAACTTTCTTCTAATAATTTAACAGGGAGTTTTTCTCTTTCGTTGACGGATAACTTAACTCCGCTTCGAGAATTAATCCTTTCTGGCAATAGCTTTACAGTTAGCATTTCTTCAAGCTGGATTCCATCATTTGCCCACCTGGAGTACCTGGGATTGAGCTCTTGCAATATTGAAGGTGACTTTCCTGCTTTTCTATCTACTCAATATTCTCTAGTAAACTTGGACCTATCACATAACAACATTGTAGGAAAACTTCCTGATTGGCTATGGGATCTTCCTGCTCTTGACGAGCTCGTTCTTTCAAATAATCAGCTAGAAGGCTCTCTGCCGTCGGTAATATCCAAGGAATTCTTCATGGTGGACTTGAAAAGAAACAAGTTACAAGGCTCTCTTCCATCTTTTAAGAAATCAATGTTTTTTATTTGATGTGTCAGAGAATAATTTTAGTGGTTTCATCCCTGCCATATTGAACGCTCAATATTTACTTTTGTCAAGCAATAATCTGACTGGAGAAGTTCAGCGTTCATTCTGTACAAATACAAGTCAGACTGAATTCCTGGACTTGTCAAAGAACAATCTTAGGGGCACCATTCCTCCGAATTTGGGGAAATTTAAGAATATGAGGATTTTAAATTTGGCTCAGAATGATTTGCAGGAGGAGATACCAGAGCAACTGGGAAATCTGAACTCTCTTCGTACACTAAATCTCTATGGTAAAAATTTACAAGGTACCATTCCTTCATTCATTATAAATTGTACAGAGCTAGAAGTATTTGATGTAGGAAGCAACCAAATTCAAGGAAACATCCCAGTTTTCATTGAAGAGCTGAGAAGTCTACGAATTCTGGGCTTGGGTGCAAATAAATTTGAAGGCAGTGTTCCTCCCTTCCTGTTTGAGCTGAAGTTTCTACAGATAGTGGATTTATCCCACAATTGTTTATCAGGGCCTATTCCTAAAAATCTAGGAAAGCTAGATGCTATGGTCCATGAATCACATAATGATGAATGGGACTTTGCCGGGCTTGTCATAATTATTGGTGCCTCTCAAGCTTATGATTTCATGCTCTGGGATCAAGTTACTCTTTGGGTTAAAGGGCGGACAAGTCCGTATGAAAAGATATTCAATGCATTTAGATTCATGGACCTATCTAACAACAAGCTATCAGGCAATATTCCTCCACATGTGGGTCTTCTCAAGAATCTAAATGATTTGAACTTTTCAAGAAACAAATTGAGTGGTTCCATTCCAGAATCTCTGGGGGCCTTGGTTAAACTAGAGTCCCTGGATCTCTCAGCAAACAAATTGTCTGGAAAGATTCCCTCGGAACTTCTGAATCTCACATTCCTTGAGGCTTTGAATCTTTCAGACAACATGCTTTCTGGTTTTATACCACAAGGCAAGCAATTTTCAACTTTTGATGATGCTTCTTTCGCTGGAAATCCAAATCTACATGGATCACCATTAGAAAATAGAACTCTTAGTCTTGATATTGATGGAAAAGGCAGCCAAGAAGAATTACGTGAAGGCCAGAGGCAAAGAAATTTTCACAGAAAAAATAAAACTTGAAAATATTAATTTCTTCAACACAGAGCTGGTACTCGTTAATTTTTTTTATATTCAAATCCACATTCGCATTCATAAGTAAATTACAAATATATGAATAGGTAAAAGTCACGTGAATGTTTTTCACGGAAGAGAGGGCTCAATATAAAATTTATTACAAATTACCTAACTTACTTTTTCCTGTCAAAACGCATTTAATAAAATGTCCTTTACAATAATATTAAAACTTAAATATCTATTCCCGTATTACGAAATATCCTTTGGCGGTGGCGGCTTAAACCATGGTTCCCCGTGGTATCGCAATGGGTAAAACCCATATTGTGATATCGCGGGCAGCAGTTTGATGACGGTGCGGTAAACGGCGGTAAACAGCTGGCAGTTAAGATAAAACAAAAAGCTACGGGAGTCTCCCGCAGTATTGCAATGTATATTTTCTTTATTGCGGTATTGCGGGCAGTGGTTGGAGGTAACGACAGCAGTTAGGATTAACATTCCAACACTCCCCCTTAAACATAACTGCACTGTCCACTATGCTCAATCTATTTCTTTGAAAAATAAAATTATCTCTTCCCAGTGCCTTTGTGAAAATATCTGCACTTTGCTCTTCTGATCTGCAAAACTCTAAAAATATGTCACCATTGTTTATTAATTCTCTGATAAAGTGATACCTGGTATCAATATGTTTGCTTCTCTTATGAAAGACTAGATTTTTTGAGAGAGCTATGGCTGAATTGTTATCACAGTAAATTTTTGTTGCCTCCATTTGTTCATTTTGTAATTCCTTCAAAA
Source organism: Sequoia sempervirens (assembly GCA_007258455.2). NCBI lineage: Eukaryota > Viridiplantae > Streptophyta > Pinopsida > Cupressales > Cupressaceae > Sequoia > Sequoia sempervirens. Next base: position 41,205 of record VDFB02025798.1, read on the forward strand.
TTCTTCTCATCCAGACTGCCTGGCATGCTGCACTTTTGGCTGCCACATATTTTGCTTCAGCTGATGAAAGACAGACTATTGGCTGCTTCTTTGAAGACCATGAGATAACTCCTATCCCAAAATTAAATACATAACCAGACGTCCTTTTTCTGTCATCAATGCTGCCAACACAGTCACTGTCTGTGTATCCTATGAGTTTGAACTCATCTGAACTTGAATACTTAATGCCAAAATTTCTTGTTCCACTTACATACCTTAAAATTCTCTTCCCAGCTTTCCAATGGGTGTCTTTTGGTGTTTCCATAAACCTGGAAATCAAACTCACTCCATACATAATGTCTGGCCTTGTGGCTATGAAATACATGAGACTTCCAACAAGCCTCTTAAACAAAGTTGGATCAACATTAGACCCTCTATCATCCTTGCTTAGTTTCAGCCCTGTCACTGTAGGTGTTGGTGTTGGTTTCAACTTCATCATATTAAACTATTTCAAAATGTCATTTGCATATTTTAACTGTAAAATAAAAATACCATTTTCATTTTGATTCACTTCAATGCCCAAAAAATACTTTATCAGAACTAAGTCTGTCATTTCAAATTTTTTCTTCATGTCTGCCTTGAATAGATCAACTGACAAATTGCTAGTGAAAATTAAATCATCAACATATAAGCATACTATTTGTATTTCACATTCTTCATTCAATTTTGTATACAGTGTGGGTTCACTGCTACATCTATTAAATCCATTCAGCAAAAGATAACTGTCTATTCTGTTGTACCAAGCTCTTGGGGCTTGCTTCAATCCATATAGTGTCTTTTTCAATTTGTAAACTTTGTCTTCTTGACCCAGAATTTCATACCCAGGTGGCTGATCCACATAAATTTCTTCTAAATAACCATTTAAAAAAGCTAACTTTACATCCATTTGAGATACAGACCACTTATTCTGAGCTGCTAATGCTAAAATCATCCTTATAGTATCCAATCGTGCTACAGGTGCAAATGTCTCATTGTAATCAATTTCAGGCTATTGTGAATAGCCCTTTACAACCAATCTTGCTTTAAGCTTTTGAACTTCGTCTTTTTCATTCAATTTGGTTTTATAAACCCATTTCACTTCAATGACCTCTTTGTATTTTGGAAGACTGACAAGATCCCATGTATGATTCTTTTCAATTGCTTCAATCTCTTCATCCATAGCACTTACCCATTTATCATGTTTGACTGCATCTTCAAAATGAACTGGATCTTCTATTTCAGAATAAAATGCAGAAAGAGAAATCTAATCTGAATTATTCTCACCTTCATTTTGCTCATATATATCTCTTATGCTTCTAATTTTCTATCTTCTCAGACTCGCTAATGTAGGATTTGACATATCACTTGAACTTGTGGAGAGTGGACCTGATGGTCCTGCTGTAGATGGTGTTTGTTGTCCTCTTGTTGGACTGCTTCTTTAAATGCATGAGGTTGTTCTTATAGTTGATGTTGGTGTCACTTGTGGATTACTTTGTTGAGCTTGAATGGGAGTGGTAGGAGTCACAATAGCTGAAACATTTGTTGATGCTGGAACTTCATTCTCCTCTTGAGATATACTAGCTGAAATATTGACTGTCTTCTCTATGCTTCCATCCCATGCTTCATCTTCTACAAATTGTACATCTTTGTTGATTATAACTTTCTTTGTTGTTGGATTATAGAGCTTATTAGCTTTGGATTCTTTACTGTATCCAACAAATATACATTTTTCTCCTTTGTTATCTAGCTTCCTTCTCAATTCACCAGGCACATGTGCATATGCTACACATCCAAATACTCTCATGTGAGTAACACTATGTTTTCTTCATGTCCATGCTTCTTCAGGTACTATATTCATGACACTTTTTGTTGGACACCTATTCATTATATAAGCTGCACAAGATATTGCTTCTGCCCAATATTCATTTGACAAATGTTTGGCTTTCAACATGCTTCTAGTCATTTCCATGATTGTTCTATTTTTCCTTTCAGCTACTCCATTTTGCTAAGGAGTGTATCTAGTTGTGAACTGCTTGTGAATTACATGATCTTTACAAAAATTAAAAAAAATTCTTGAAATATATTCACCACCTCTATCTGTTCTCAACACTTTGATATAATAACCACTTTGTTTTTCAACCAAATTCTTGAACTAACGAAACAGATCAAACACTTCATTTTTCTGCTTTAGAAAATAAACCCATGTTTTCCTTGAATAATCATCAATGAATGTCAGAAAATAAAAACTACCACCTATTGAAGGTGTTTGCATAGGTCCACACAAATCTGAATGTATAATTTCCAAAGGGGCTTTTTCTCTAGTTGACTTTCCTGCTGGAAATGATTCTCTATGTTGTTTTCCTAAAATGCACCCTTCACATACCTTTTATGGTTTTTCTATTAAAGGTAGTCCCTTGACCATGCCTTTCCTATGAAGTAAATTTAAACCTCGAAAGTTGAGATGCCCAAATCTCAGGTGCTATAACCAGTTTTCATATTTTATCTCAGCTTGAAAAATTGTCTGCACTACTACTGTAGTTTCTTCTCTACCCACTTGTGAATTTATTAAGTGTTGTGCTTGAGCATAATTTATATTCAAATCTGGCCTAATCTTTAAGGGAAACATTCTATTGTTTGTCATTCTGACTTTTGCAATAAGCTAGTTGCTTGGGTATTTGTCTAAAATTGTGCACAGACCATTCTTAAAGGTTACTCTATACCCTTTTTGAACCAGTTGCCCTACACTCATTAAATTATGTTTCAGACCAGGCACAAAATACACATCTGAAATATACTTTTTCTCCCCCTGTTTAGTTAGAATATTGACATCTTCTTTTCCCTTGGCTGACACTTTGTTGTCATTACCCAATGTAACATCAGACTTTACATTCTCATCTAAACTTGAAAACATTTCTAGATTCCCTGTCATATCATTGCTACAGCCTAAATCTAAAAACCATACATCTTTTTCATTTGCTTAAGCAACATTACAAGCTAAAAACATTGTGCTCTTATCTAAATTCTGATTTTGACCTTCTCTTAAAAAATTTGCATTTTGTCTATTATTATCATACTGCTTCCTTCTACACTCATTTATATAATCCCCATATTTTTTACAGTAGTGATATTGGACTTGAGATTTATCATACCTTTGATTTTGTGACTGATTCTGTGTTGGGTTTTGGCTTGAGCCTTGATTGCTGCCTCTTCCACTTAAACTTGATAGACTGTATCTTTCACCTCTGTAAGAGTTTCTTCCTCTTCCTCTTGATCTACCTCTGCCTCTTCCTTGACTGACTGAAGCTTGAGTTTTGAAAGCATGCTCTAGTGATGTATCTGCTAACCTTTTTAGCCTATGTTCATGAGAAATTAGAGATGCATACAGCTCATCAACTAAGAACTATGAGAGATTCTTTGTCTCCTCTATAGCAACTACAATCGGTAGAAATTTTGTAGGAAAACTCCTTAAAATCTTTTCAACAACTCTAGTATCTTCCAGATTCTCTCCATGAGACCTAATTTGATTAACCACCCCAATGACTTGGGTGTAGAATGAATCTACAGATTCATTGTCCTTCATGCATATTGTTTCAAAATCTCTTCTCAGCATTTGTAGCTTTGTTGTTTTAACTTTTTCCATGCCTTGATAGGTTGTTTGAAGTATGTCTCATGCTGGTTTGGACTTTGTTTCTGCTGAAATCCGTGGAAAAATGCTCTCATGTACAACTTGAAACAGATAAAATAAAGCCTTTGAGTCTTTCTTCCTTGTATCTTTTAATAAGTTTTTCTCTACTTGTGTTAAAGCATTGTATGCTACTGCATCTGCTGGCTCTGGAAATCCATTCTCAACTAAATCCCATATATCTTGTGAGCTAAATAATGCTTTCATGGTAATTGACCAATACTCATAATTCTTCCCATTAAACTGTGGAATTTGTGGGTTTGTCAAGCTTGTGCTTGCTACCATTTTTGAAATTTACCCAGATAATCTACTTTGATAAAATTGACTCTAATAATTGAACTTGCTCTGATACCATGTGAAGGCCAGAGGTAGAGAAATTTTCACAGAAAAATAAAACTTGAAAATATTAATTTCTTCAACACAGAGTTGATGCTCGTTAATTTTCTATATATTCACATCCACATTCGCATTCGTAACTAAATTACAAATATATGAATAGGTAAAAGTCACGTGAATATTTTTCATGGAAGAGAGGGCTCGATATAAAATTTATTACAAATTACCTAACTTACTTTTTCCCGTCAAAACACATTTAATAAAATGTCCTTTACAATAATATTAAAACTTAAATATCTATTCCCGTATTACGAAATATCCTTTGGCAGTGGCGGCTTAAACCATGGTTCCCCTCGATATCGCAATGGGTAAAACCCATATTGTGGTATCGCAGGCAGCGGTTTGATGACGGTGCGGTAAACAGCGATAAACAGGTAGTGGTTAAGATAAAACAAAAAGCTACGGGAGTCTCCTGCGGTATCGCAATGGATATTTTCTTTATTGCGATATTATGGGCAATGGTTGGAGGTGACGGCAGTAGTTAGGGTTAACATTCCAACATTACGGAAGAGGGAGGTAGAGGAAGAGGCAGAGGAAGAAGATGAAATGAACAAATGGTGGGCAGTGGCCGTGGGGTTGAGTTATGGGGTGGGATTTGCTACTTTAGTTGTAGTGTTGTGCTTGCTAATAAGATGGAGAAAATAATATTTTAGTTTTCTGGACGGTCTTATGCCGCACCTATTTGGACGGCGACGTTGAAGAGTTACCATGGTATTCTGCCATTAAATAACTTTGTTGACACATTTGGACAATTCCAACCTTGCTTTATGCTTTCTAAATTTCACAGTTTTTTTGTATAATTTAAAAACTCTATATTTTTAAGGTAATAATGACTTTCTCAACGTCAAAACTTGCATTTTGTTTTAAGTAATACACAACCAGGATTGCTCAACCTTTAATAACTGATTTATATTGTTTTTGCAAGAATTCCACTAAACACTCATTGAAAATAAAACAAATAATGGATTTTTTAATTTTTTTAATGTAGTTCAATCATCAAGTGAATTTTCCTTTTCTTGGCAATGTAATTTTATATTTTCTTGTAAAGAATTGCCAACTCTTGGACTTTATTATAGTGTAAACATATAAATATATCAATGATATTCTGGTTTAATGCGTTATAAGTTAGATAATTTGAAGTTTTAATGGATTTATTTTTAAAGTAGTATTTCATCATGTGTATGTCTATTGATATTTTTAAATAATTAAAATGTGGTTTAATGTATTATTTTAATATTAAACATAGAAGAGATATTATTTATTAATTTATGATATAGGTAGATATTGGGGGTTTTGAAGCATGCACATAAAAAAATGAGGTGTTTATGAGTGGGAGTTTGAATGTTTTGCAAATCTCATTACATAGATTAATCAAAGAAAATATAATTATAGTCTTGAAGATATTTTTTTCTATACTATATAGTCTTATATTGTGTTAATGACATTTGCTTAATCCCGACTCTAATATAGTTAACAAAGGAAATAATAGTCATAATAAGGTAAATAAGATTCAATACCACCTTACCCAAGTTTCCTAAACTAATTATTTGACACATTTTGTTAATGGCATGACCCTACCTATCATAGTCACCAAGTATCTCTAAAGGACTTTCATTGTAATTTAGATTAATACATATAACATAATTTATATATCTTTTATTAGGAGTTCATTGTTAGATTTGATATGGAAAGGGTTTAAGGATTGAGATGTATATTTATTTAAATAAAAAAATAGTTATAAGATAAAAAAAATGGTATAGTTCATCTAATTTTTATGTCAAGCATTTAGTGTACAAGATAACAAACATACCATATTTAATCTAAATGTAAGTATTAGTAGTCCCTTGATTAATAGGTAGAAATAATTTAAAGGGATATAAAATGTAACCAAATAATAGATACATAAGATACTTGATCAGAATAAAGAATTATTTTAACTATATGATTATATATACAAAAATAATAAAAATTTAAATTTGAAAAATAGAAATAAACCTAAAGATGTTTATTAATACCTTACAGCTACATCTTCTTTACCATTAGTTGATTAAGTGAATCCTCCATATTCAAATCATAAAACACATTATCCATAGATAGTACATTGACCATAACGTATTAGCTATTAAACTCCTCTAGAAGAAAAAAGTAATAATCTTTAAATGGAATCGTCATTACCCCACCTTAAAAAGTGCATCTAAAAAGTATCCATTCATTTAAGTGGATGATCATTTTAATTATTTTTATATAATTTTAATTAAAAGGTGGCAATGAACATTGTCATATTGATCCACACATTACATTTTTCTTTTATTCACATTAGCTTCACATATAAATGTTTTTAAGGAAATAATTTATGTTCGTTGAAAAATTACCATGAGTGTTTGTTGTGGAAATGAATATGATATTTAGGAGAGGGAATAATAATATTAGAATAGTTTTTTTTTTAAATAGAATAATTTAATAATTTTATGTAAAAAATCTTTAGTTATTCAACATATAATATTTATTGGAGTCTAATAACAAAAATTGATTAGGTCTTTTTATCATTGTCATTGAATTTTTTATAGAATGAAGTATCAAAGAAATTAAACACATTAGCTACACAATAGAGAGGCCAACAAATGAAGCACATTAGTTTAGAAGATAGATATTTGGCTAAAAAATGAAGTTAGAGTATGTGCAAGAATAAAAGACATGGTTTATATATTATAGTATTACTTTGTTACTAAATTTTTGAGTGGGTGTATTCAAATATATAATTATGATCTCACCTATGAAATGTATGTAAGTGTTATCTATCACTTTTTCTTTGTGGTAACTCAACATGTATATTTATTATGCATATTACAACTAAGTTTCATACTAAGTATTTTAATGGAGTCATAAAAATTATTAAGAGAAATCCCTAAAGTTATTAGTAAATTTATTTGTATTTTTAATTTAATGATTATTCAAATTCAAACAATTTATTCTTATGTTGGCTTATTTTTAAACTAGACACTTAGAGATATAAATTGTAGTAGACTATATGATCATCAAGTTGTGTTCAATGACATGAGTGATCCCTATTTCTATTACTACAATATTTATTTTTAATTAATTACTTGGGTGAAATATGTTAGGATATTCTTAAAAATAAATGGAAAAATCAATAAAATATTAGAGTGGACTTCAAGGGGGTGACCTCAAAAATTTAGAATAAGATGTGAAATTCATCCTATAACTTATGATTGGTTTAGACATTATTTTTCTTCCTTATTTATATATAATTAGGTAGGGACACACCCATTTACATAAATTGGGTTGACTTGAGGAATTAAGTAGAGTTAATAAATACAAATATTAAGGTTAAGAATGTGAAAAGTGTTTAATATTATTACACTTAGCAAGATGAATATTAGGGGCATAACAATGCCCATCCATTTCAAAAAAGCATTCTCATAAATATTTAGTAATGTCTGATACTTTTGTCTGAATTTATCATCTTTCCATGCTGCATTTTCAATGGGTAAATTATTCTGCTTGATTAAGAATTTATAAATGGCTCAAAAACATGAGTGCTTAACTTGTTTCTCTATGATTACCTTAGGTTATAAAATAATATTCTCTTCTTTATCTAACTCATGAAATTGTAACTAAATTGAAATATTTTTACTTACTACTTTTTGTAGTGTCAAAAATTATCACCCTTAACAATTTCACACTATATTTCTCTCTAAGTCCCTAATTTCCTATTTTTACCTTTTTTCGAAGAATTGCAAGCATTGAATAAATGTAAAAAATTAATATTTTGATCTTGACATTAAATATCTTGGTAGATAGGGCCAGAACCCATACACCCATGGGCGTATGGGTTCCCTATCTTTCCATGGACCAATTTTTAATATGTTGTTGGTGTATACACTTAAAAAGTGTTGATTGATACTATGTATCTAATTTTGATTAATTAACACCATTTCTTCCTAAATCACCGTGAACTAACCAATGAATTAAATAATTAACATTATTTAGTTAAAAACAACAATTTTTACAGTTGATCAAATAATTAAATTTATTAGATTAATTCACTCTTTTTCTAACTAATGTTTATCATATTTAATTAAATCAGATCATTTAATTAAATCCTCCCAAAGTCCTCTCATTTTATTCAATAAATCAAACTATTTAAATCGAATTCCATAATCCCCTAATCCATTGAAATTAATTAATCATAAATCGCTTTCTAATTATCATTAATAAATCCTCTAGCTTTTAACTCCTCAAGAGTTAAATCAACTCATGGTCAACTAACCAAGTTGCACATGAAATTCATTTCTTTTAATTATGTAATTCCTTTATGTATCTTCATAGTAGCGTATTCCAAGGAATATTCCTCCCAACAATATTCTTATTCCATTTCCCTCCAAAGCTTTTAAATAACCTCTTACACATTCATTAACTCCTCTTACATCCTCAATAACTCCTCTTACAACCTTTCAAATATCATCAACCACATTCATTTACTTCTTACAACCTTTCAAATCTTGAACCATTTTCATTTATTCCTCTAACATCCTCCTTTACTCAACACATTACCCAAAATGTGCTCCACCCTCATCTAATAGAATTGTGACAAGTGTCATATTCTCATTGGCTCTCCTTTTATCCCACATTCACCAATTTATTTCATTTCTCAACCCTTGCGTTATATAAATAAAGGCTTCGTCTACACAATATAGATCCACAACTTCAAGCATTCTCACTATAGGCATTTTCACTCATAGAATTTCATCATTTTCATCATTTTAGCTAAGTTTTATCATCATTTGGAGTCAACTCATGCACTTTGGATCATGAACATCATGAAAGTTTATCAAAGGGGTTGGGAAAGGGCTTCTTTCAACATCAAAGGTGCACCTCGCCTATGGGATGAAGGTTTAGCTATGTTTAGTTGATTTCATGTTGTATTTGGTTATTATGCTCTCATTTTCATGTTTTCTTCTTAATTTAGCTAAGAATTTCATAGGGAATGCTATTGTTACCTAATTTTTACCCTTCGGGCTCAATCAAGCAGGACTCTATGTTTTAGGTGTTCAAGAAGGAAAAATGGAAAATTCACACAAGGGAAAATTCATGCATCTAATGCTAAGTCACAAGGAGGCCTAATGGATAAAGCATCCCTCTTTCTGATTTGGCATAATGCTCCTGGTAAAGCGGGTCACTGAGACTAGTGTAAGGCCACGTCAACTAGTTATGTGTTATACTCATTGGAATCCTCATGGTCGCCAAGACATCTCGAGCGCTATAAAGTTTAATATCTCTCTACTTGGGATGTCTCACTGACAGTCAGTCGTTCACAAGGTTGGCATCAGGGGGAAATGTTTTGCTTTAGGATGATGTCTCTCTGACTGCATGAAAGTCTCCCTGAAGTGGTCTAGGCTTGCTGAAGGATTTAGACCTCGCTGTGAGGTCTCGCCAACTAAAGAAGGTCACACCAAAACGGGGCACTTTTGGAAAAGAATGGTCAGCTTGGAGAAATGTCTGGCCGACAGGCCAAGGTCTCGGTGACAGCATGGGCCTTAGCCATGAGGTCTCATAGATAACAAAAGGTCACACTGACATGCATTGTGTTTTTGGTGTAATGCGAGTGAGTTCAGGAAGATGTCTCGCCGATAGATGAAGGTCACCCCGACGGGATCCTAGTTCACCAAAGGAGGGTCAAGTTGCCAAGATGTCTCAGCGACTGGCCAGGGCTTCACCAAGAGAAAGTGATATCGGTGTAATGTCTTTCCGAGGGCTCCACTGTCTCACCGAAGGGATGTTTGGGGCTGGGGAGATGAAGGATTCACCAAAATGTCTCAGCGAAGGCATGAAGTCTTAACAAAAGTGAGGGGTATTGGGGTAGCATTGTGCTTTCGGTAAGATCTCTCACCTACACTCGGGGGTCTTGCCAACAGATAGAAATTCACTCAGAAAGAAGTGGTTGTTTTAGCGAGAAGTCACGCTGAACAGAGTGAGCTCAGGGATGTGATTTGTATTCATTAAGAGATCTCACCGACTAGTAGAAGGCGTCTGACCATCAAAGTGATGTATTACCGACATGGAGTGGTCTTAGAGATGAAAAATGATATCGGCATGACTAATGAAGCCCACTGTAACCTCTCACCCATGAATGTTTCTCTTGCTGAAGTCAAACGAAGTGAGCCCTTGCCAAACCAAGGTGCCTTCAGCACAACCTCTTGCCGATAAAGCGATGTCCTACCAACAAGAAACCAACGGAAGTCTCCCCGACCTGAGGAAGTCTCTCTGACTCTTGAGCATAGCGGTAGGATAATGAAGCTTCGGTGAGAAGTCTCACCAACACACGAATGTCTCATAGAGGAATGGAGAGCCCGACGATGGGTTGAAGTGAGCTCAGAGAATGAAAAGGAGGTCGGTGAGATGTTTGACCAATCGAGCAAGTTCTGGCCGAAGTGAAATTAGAGCTCGCTAAGAGGTTGAAGGCCTCGCCGTAATGTCCTACCGACCCAAAGGGGTCTTGCCGATACGAACTACACTTAGGGTGGCTCGCTGTGACATCTCCTCGACTAATTTTGGTCCTACCAATAGTGTTGGTTTCACCATAAGGTCTCAGCAATGCATAGGTCCTGTCAAAGTGGTCTTGAGCTCACCGAAGGATTTTAAGTCTCGCTAAGACGTCTGGCTGACATATAGAGATGCAATCTCAGTGAAGTGAAGTGAGCTGGGAGCAAGAGAAATGAGATCAGTAAGACTCTTAGAGCTTGCTATGACTCTTGTCAATGATAGTGAGCCCCATGGTTGCAGAGAAGCATAATCACATCGGGGAGACATGATTAAGTGTCTCACTGACATGCGATTCTAGTGATGAGCTTGTGACCACCTAAGATAGGTTGCATGGAAATTTGACCAGAAGAAGAAGAATATCAATAGGGCAAAAGACATCGTGTATCTGTTGTAAGCACAAGAGCATTCAATGAGCTCGATAGGGAGGTTAGAAAGAAGACACAAGACCAGGAAATGAATGCGGTAGTTGCGAAAAATCTAAAGAGGACTACTCCTAGAAGCGACTTTTCACACCGACATGGATAGCAAGGGATTTCAATTGAACACAACATTAACTACTTGAAAAGATCTAGGGATAGATTTTTTCTGAGACTGATATTTTTGTAAGCCCTAAGGGGCTGACATACCTTTTGTATATAAGGCATTTTTTGCCTTCTTGTAAGGGAGTTCTCCGGGATGCTTTTCGAAAGTCTGTGACCTGTTACAATCCTCTCTTAGATTAGCAAAATTTTGTAACTCATTTTGGAGCATGATGTATAAAGTTTTCCTTAGTGACTATTGATGTTCAAATTACCATCTTGTTCTTGGGAAGTGTTGTGCATTTCAAGTTCATGATCAAGTTATTTTTGTGAATTTCTTTTATTCCTTCATGACTTTATCTTGTGTTTTCATGCCTTCCTTTGCAAAAAGCCTCATTATACACACCAAAAACTATGTTTACATAATCACATATGGATTCTAGTCTATAAAAAATTGTTTTCCTCTTTAGAAAAAGTGTGTGAATCAAACCTGTTGTGACATATTAATGCATAGCTTATGCAGATTTGATGTGTAATCTTATGTTTAGCATCAAAATTCAATTGTAATCAGGTTATCTCATTGTTCTTGTTAGTTCGGTGCATCACCTTAGTTAGTTTTATTACATGTATTCTCCTTTTCCCTTTCCCCTTATAAAATCAATAGTTTAAGTGATACCCAAAGGAAGCAGGCCTTCTCCAGAGGTTCATTTCAACTTCAAGTGACCCACAGCCTTGAAATGATCCCATGTTTCCCTAGAAGGCTAAGTTTTATAACTTTGCTTAGGGTGCACTTCTAGGTGACAACGATTGCTGGCACATTCGGTGGGACTGAGAACTGACTGTGTTAGTCCCTTTTGTACCATGTATTACTATAGTTTGGTGTGTACATCAGTATTTTCTACCTTTGGAGGCAATTTTTTAACATACCTGGCGACTCCAAGTCTGAAGTATCTAGTTTCAGCAGTCTAAGTGTTGGTTTCATGATAGTATATCTTACCATTCACCGTTTCATGAAGGTATGGTGCTTGGATCTTTTTATCAGTCATACCCTATTGAAGATACCGCTAGTTTTACTCAAAATAGCTATGTAGCAGCAGGTTACCAGCAAGCTCAATTGGCCTACCCACCCACCCCTGCACAAGTTCAGTAGCGGCATGCTTATGCTCACTAAGAACCCTAGAAGGGTTATTTTATCTCCAATCAAAAAAATTATTCTTCACATGAGCCTAAGAATTTAGATGAAATGAGTTTGGAGAATATGTCTTTTTTTTTCCAAAAGCAGTTTGAAGAAATTGATAATTAGCAGGAGGTCAATAAGCAGGAGGAGGAGCTTTCTTATCAAGCTTATATTCATTAGTAGGAGGTTGAGACACAAAGAGGATTCCATTTAGTACAAGAATTTGAACAAAGTCAGTCTAACTCTCCTGAAGAACAACTTTCTCAAATGCCCCAACTAGCTGCTACCCTTTCAAATCCTTTCTTTGAGGAAGCAAAAGAATAGCAACTTATTGATCAAGATGAGTTAATCCTCTAGGAAAAGATTGAATATGAATCCTTTGCATTTATCCATAAGGTGTTATCAACTACAGTAGCGAAGGATTGAGCAGTAAGAAGACACTTGTTCTAAAGAATCCTCGACTATTCTAACCAATCAACAAGTTCAAAAAAGTAAGTCTTCTAATTCTTCAATTAAGCTCCCTAAGTTTGAAATTCCAAATTTTAGGAGTTTTCATCCTGTGCAAGACCCTGTAGTTGAGAAAACTCAGTCCATTATCCCTCAAGAGCAATCTTTTCAATTACAAAGTCAGCCTAGTGAGAGGATAAAAGAAGTTTTTGAGGTAGATGAAGCTCTTTTGGGTATTGATACATTTGAGCATGAAGTTCAAAATAAAAAATCAGGGTTGTTACAAGTGATTGATGAACAAGGCCAGTTAGGACAACAGAGTTCTAAACAAGAAATGACAACTGAACATGGATTTATGTCATATTCATCTAATGAGCTCCCTAGTTTTGTTGAACAGAGTGGTGAAACCCTGATTAATTTGTTTTTTGAACTTCTTGGTTTTGATGATGAGTTTGGAAAAATCATGTCTAAACAATCATCAGTAATAGCGTTTCAATAGAAAAAAGAGGAATATCTCAATGACAAGGTGTTCTTCCATCAAGATGAGCATGATCAACAAAAGTATGTCTTCAAAGATATGAGTAATCCTTGCGATATTAAAAGAAAGAATTATGAATTTGGTGTAGGATATCTTATGCATGAGAAAGAAAACCATGAACTTGGAGAAGACATGTTCTCAAGTATAATAGAGGGTTTTTGTTTAGGACTTGGTGTTAAGCTACCTATTTCTAAACCTGTAAAGTCTAAACAGTATATGGATGCAATAGAGCAGAAAATTTTCTTCCCTCAGGAGTGTCGTCCTGAGGAAAACAATATCCCTCTTATCATTAAAGGTACTCGTACTGTGCAAAATGATGAGGACTTGTTTTGGGATGACTTGGAGATTTTCATTTCAAGGTTGGATCATAAACAGTCTTTTAGTGAGGCCCATCAGGTAAATATTAGTATATCAAATGAAAAAGAGTCTGTACCTCAAGCCCTTACTAATTTACTTGATGAGCTTCCTAATTTTGTGGAGGGAACTACAGGGAAAATTATGATACAATCCCTTATGCCAAATGTTGATCAACATACTGAGGAATATGATGGTGGTGTGTTGATCAATATATAGACAATCCAAGACAACCATGACTTGACAACATTTGACCAGTTTGATAGGGTGAATGAAGCGGACATTTCATTGACCTCTGAGCCAATTCATTCAAAGGAGATTACCATTGTGCAAGAAAAGGAAGAAGCAGATCTTCATAAGCAAATCAACATTAAGAGCAAGGAGTTTATCCTTTCCAGAGGATGCCCAATTGAAGATTTGATTAACAGAATTCCAAGAAGAGCAAAGTGTGCCATTGTTCCAGAAAAGGATAATGCAATTATGACATTGGAGGAGCAGAATCTATTCACTTATCCCTTTGTAGACACCATTTTTACTATCAATTTGAAATGATAAGTGGATTTATCCTTATATTTCCAAGTTTTCTGCAATTAGTACGAGCAAGTCATCAACTTGTGAGCCATTGTATATTGAGGAGAAAGGGAAGATACTTTAGTCATCCTATAAATGGTTTTGTTTAACCAGTTTCTTATTGGTTAGTGTAGGGTAGGTTTAGCTGTATTTTTTCAAATTCCCTAAGTGCTGTCCTAGCATAGTAAGTAGTTTCCTCTCTATATTTTTCTTGTTTTCAATAAGTTTCCAAGTGTGCTAATGAGTTACAAATGAATTACAGTCATGGGTTGACTATTTTGATGTTTTGAGTTTTCCTAACGACTCCATGCCCAATGGATAAGCCTAGACTACTGTTTAGCAGGAAAACATCTAGATGAGGTCGCAAGAAATGTTACCTAATTCTTACCCTTCGGGCTCAATCAGGCAGGACTCTATGTTTCAGGTGTTCAAGAAGGAAAAATGGAAAATTCACACAAGGGACAATTCATGCATCTGATGCTAAGTCATAGGGAGGCCTAATGGATAAAGCATCCCTCTTTCTGATTTGGCATAATGCTCCTGGTAAAGTGGGTAACTGAGACCAGTGTAAGGTCATGCTGACCAGCTGTGTGTTATACCCATTGGAATCCTCATGGTCGCCAAGACATCTCGGCCGCTATAAAGTTTAATATCTCTCCACTTGGGATGTATCACCGACAATCATTCATAGGGTTGGTGTCAGGGGGAAATGTTTTGCTTCAGGATGATGTCTCTTCGACTGCATGAAAGTCTCCCCGAAGTGGTCTAGGCTCACTAAAGGATTTAGACCTCGCTAGGAGGTCTCGCTGACTAAAGAAGGTCACACCGAAACCGGGCACTTTCGACAAAGAATGGTCAGCTTGGAGAAATGTCTGGCTGACAAGCCAGGGTCTTGGTGATAGCAAGGGGCTTAGCTAGGAGGTCTCATCGATAACAAAATGTCACGCCGACATGCATTGTGTTTTTAGTGTAATGTGAGTGAGTTCAGGAAGATGTCCCACTGATAGATGAAGGTCACCTCGACGGGATCCTAGTTCGCCAAAGGAGGGTCAAGTTGCCAAGATGTCTCAATGACTGGCTAGGGCTTTGCCGAGAGAAAGTGATATCGACGTAATGTCTCATTGAGGCCTCCAGTGTCTCACTGAAGGGATGTTTGGGGCTAGGGAGATGAAGGATTCACCAAGATGTCTCGATGAAGGCATGAAGTCTTGCCAAAAGTGAGCGGTATTGGGGTAGCATTGTGCTTTAGGTAAGATCTCTCACCTACACTCGTGGGTCTTGCTGAAAGATAGAAATGCACTCGGTAAGAAGTGGTGGTTTTGGCGAGAAGTCATGCTGAACAGAGTGAGCTCGAGGATGTGATTTGTATTCGCTAAGAGGTCTCAATGACTAGCAGAAGGCACCCGACCATCGGAGTGATGTCTTACCGACATGGATGGTCTCAACAATGAAAAATGATATCGGCATGACTAATGAAGCCCGTTGTAACCTCTCACCGATGAATGTTTCTCTTGCCAAAGTGAAACGAAGTGAGCCTTGGTCAAAGCAAGGTGCCTTTGGCACAACCTCTTGCTGATAAAGCAATGTCCTATCGATAGGAAACCAATGGATGTCTCCCCGACCTGAGGAAGTCTCACCGACTCTAGAGCATAATGGTAGGATAATGAAGCTTCGGTGAGAAGTCTCACCGACACATGAATGTCTCACCGAGGAATGGAGAGCTCGATGATGGGTTGAAGTGAGCTTGAAGAATGAAAAGTAGGTTCTAGCCGAAGTGAAATTGGAGCTCGCTAAGAGGTTGAAGGCCTCGCCGTAACGTCCTGCTGACCCAAAGGGGTCTTGCCGATACGAAATGCACTCATGGTGGCTTACTGTGATGTCTCCCCAACTGATGTTGGTCCTTCCAATAGTGATGGTTTTTCCATAAGGTCTCAGCGATGCATAGGTTCTGGCAAAGCGGTCTCGAGCTCATCGAAGGATTTTAAGTCTCGCTATGACATCTGGCTGACATACAGAGACACAGTCTCAGTGAAGTGAAGTGAGCTCGTAGCGAGAGAAAGGAGATCAGTAAGACTCTTAGAGCTCGCTATGACTCTTGCCAATGATAGTGAGTTATGCCAATGGCTACAGAGAAGCATAATCGCATCGGGGAGACATGATTAAGTGTCTCACTGACATGCAATTTTGGTGATGAGCTTGTGACTACCCGAGACAGCTTGCATGGAAATTTGACCAAAAGAAGAAGAATATCAACAGGGCAAAAGACAACATGTATCTATTGTAAGCCTAGGAGCATTCAAGCAGCTCGACAAGGAGGTTAGAAAGAAGACACGAGACCAGGAAATGAATGCGGTAGTTGCAAAAAATCTGAAGAGGACCACTCCTAGAAGCTACTTTTCACACCGACATGGATAGCAAGGGATTTCAATCGAACACAACATTAACTACTTGAAAAGATCTAGGGATAGATTTTTTCTGAGACCGATATTTTTGTAAGCCCTATGGGGCCGACATACCTTTTGTATATAAGGCATTTTTTGCCTTCTTGTAGGGGAGTTCTCCAGGATGCTTTTCGAAAGTCTGTGACCTGTTATAGTCCTCTCTTAGATTAGTAAAATTTTGTAACTCATTTTGGAGCATGATGTATAAAGTTTTCCTTGGTGACTATTGATGTTCAAATCGCCATCTTGTTCTTGCGAAGTGTTGTGCATTTTAGGTTCATGATCAAGTTATTTTTGTGAATTTCTTTTATTCCTTCATGATTTTATCTTGTGCTTTCATGCCTTCCTTTGCAAAAAGAAACATTATACACATCACAAACTGTGTTTACATAATCACATGTGGATTCTAGTCTGTAAAAAATTGTTTTCCTCTCTGGAAAAAATGTGTGAATCGAACCTGTTGTGACATATTATTGCATAGCTTATGTAGATTTGATGTGTAATCTTATGTTCATCATCAGAATTCAAGTGTAATCAGGCTACCTCATTGTTCTTGTTAGTTCGGTGCATCACCTTAGTTAGTTTTATTTACATGTATTCTCCTTTTCCCTTTCCCCTTATAGAATCAGTAGTTTAGGTGATACCCAAAGTAATCCGGCCTTCTCTAGAGGTTCATTTCAACTTCAGGTGACCCACAGCCTTTAAATGATCCCATGTTTCCCTAGAAGGCTAAGTTTTATAACTTCACTTAAGGTGCACTTCTAGGTGACAACAGCTATATTTGTGTTTCTAACATGATTAACCAGTGTTTGCTGGTATTTTTTTAGCTTATTACAGATTTGGTGTTCGCATTTTGGTGCTAGAAGGAGGAATAAGCCATTTTATTTTGACAAAATTGCTTGAAAATATCATTTTTTGTAGTTACAGGAGAGTGATGCCACTTATGTTTGATACATCACTAACTTTTCATGCAACATCGCATTTGCTTGCATGTAGAGTGTTGCCTTTGTCTCCAACATCATTTCTGCCATGCCGCATTGCCTTTGCATGTTGCTCTTGCATTTCTTTTATCGGAGCATCACCTTTGTCCTCTCAATTTTTCTCTTCTCATTCTATTTTTGACAAACCACCTCTTCTGATATTGTGTCACTTTTTTTTGTTGCATCGCATTTGTGCTCTCTATTTTTTGTAGAGCATCACCTTTGCATTTACTAGAGCATTACATTTGTTTTCAAAACCACATTTGTTAGTTGTAGAGTGTCACCTTTGTTGCCCAACGTTGCCTTTGCAGGAAAAGGAGGAAACTTGGCTTAAAGACCTTAAATCATTTTTTAATGCTCATTGTAATAGCTTAGGCATTCCAATTTTACTTTTTTATTTTTTTATTTTAGGACCAACTAGAACTACTTTAGGATTAAAATTAACAATTGACTCAAGCATTGTCAAAGTTGGACTAAAATTGAACATTAGGAACTTACTAGACTTTACTTTTGGGCTAAAATTGAACAAGAAAAACTCACATTTAGCTTGGTGCTTTAAAAGGAATCCATCTTTACCTTGAGATTAAAAGGAACTTGTTTTTTTTTTTTTTATGATTTTTGCAATCCTTGTCACTTGAATGTGTATGCACTTCTCTCATGCCACTCAGTGATCTTGAGAATCAAAAAAATTCCATTGAAATTGGTTGTCTAAAATCACCCATACATATTGATTTGGATCTAAAATTGAACCCTCATGCTAGTGTGAAGAAAAGGAATTGTGTGTGTTCCCTCCAATCACTTTATGTAATCTGGGTAGTTGAACTACAAATGTAATTCTTTTCTTTTGTTTATCTTTAGAGGGTCCGCCTCTCTGCTTTGAAAGGAGGGAACGACCCAAGTGGTAGCAAGCTAAATACAAGCTCTTCCAATCACTATATAAAAAATTGTTGTTATGAAATTCATTAACAATAGGTGCAGATGTGTCATACTGACAAGTGTCACCCATAGTATATGTGTGATACGTCAAAATCCTTCCTTAGGGAAAGGAATGGGAGGCCTCTTGATTCTCCATAATCTTGAGCTAATATTGCTTCATGTATGGCCACTTTGAATGGAAGTCCTTACTACAACCTATTTTTTTAAAGACCAAAAGCCTTAATGCTTTTTTAGTGCAAGAATGGTCATTCTAAAGCCACCCCAAATTTGTACTATTCAAAGTAGAAACAAAAAATCCTTAAGGTCTCTAGATCTTTAGGATTTTGAGATTTAGTGGTCCCGAGAACTATGTCCCATGGAGGGGAGCCAGTGTCACCAAATCTCTAACTATTCATGGAGAAATCCAAGTGGGGACTCAACAAGTATGACCATTTCTAACCTAGGATTGTGAAATATGTGAGCCAATCAAATACATTGCTTGGATCTCAAACTTTGAAACAAAAATTCAACAAGTCATCAAAATTTCAAACCCTTTGGAAAGATAAAATATCCTTGAAGAGTCCAATTATTACTGCTTGTCCCTAGGGGTTTTATCCTTAGAGGCTTCTAAATATTTGGGCCCATATCTCAATCTGTTCTCTCCAAAGTCAACCTAGGAAAAATATGGTCTTGATTCTTTGATTTTCACATAATGGACCTTGTAGAATGAAAAGGAGTTAAGACATAGGCATTTAGTTTGGAAATTAAGCAAGATGTGTTGACGTGGTGAAAGAATCCATTTAATCAAGATAAAAGAAAATTGGACTCCACATATGTGTTTGTTCTCATGATTTCTCACAAAGTCAAAGTTCCAAAACCAAGGTCCACTTATTGTCACTCCAAGCTTAAGCATCTTAGTCCAAAGGCTCTCATGAAACACCTTTTAGCACTTCATGAAACTAGAGATAGGTTGCTATACAACTTCTACAGACATGCTTTAAGGAACAATCCAAACTTGTATTCCTTCTATTACTGTTAGAATCCTAGTATTTTCCAATGTTTTGAATTTCTCACATAATCATTAAGAGTTGAAAGCTTTATAGGTGGGTATGTGCAAGATCATGATGGTCCAAAAAGTGGCAATATGATGGGTATGTGGTTGATGACTTTTTTTTACCCAAAATTGATGAAACGAAAAGGGTTTTTAAAGGAGATTCTCAACTTTCCACCAATATAAATTATGCTTTACTTTGAATTTAATAGTTAATTATTATTCATTTTCTATTTGAATTACGACTAAAGTTCTGATTAATAGGCTGATTGAAAGACATCTATAGCTTTCAAACAATATCACATTTTTTTAATCCAAAACATGCGTCACATTCTATGCTTCACATACTATAGGATTAAAAAAAGAAAAAAATAATTTCATGAATTTTTGACCAAGTTAAGGTGGTTAGACATACGAGTTTTTTATATTTTTTAAAAGTTGTAACAAAGAAATCATAATTACTTATTTACTTGGAAAAAAATTACAAAAAAATATGCATCACATCGGGACATGAGTATATCTAAAATCAAGATATAAAAATAATATTATCATTTTATTGTGGTTAGGGTGGTTAGACAGACACCTACTTCTTATTTTTTCCCTAAAATTTAAGTACTACTACATTGAAATTTCAAATTTTCACCAAATAGTTTTTTTTTTTAAAACAAACCTAGTAGTTTAGAAACTACATTCAATTTTCTATAGATTCTATTCTTACATATTTTGAAATAATATTGTTAACTTATTCAAATTTTTACTTCAAGTTGCCTAACTCTAATTGTTCTGAATTTTTTGCCACTTAAGGGCCTATTTTTTCCATGATGATCCTACACATAGCTAGGTATAACATCTTCTTCAACACCTTGGTCTTATAAAAAAATCTTTCTAGGTTCATCTAGGATCAAAACAACACTTCCATTTGTCACATCATTCATCAAATCCCATCTCACAAACAACTTTTAGAACTTTGGAAAAATCATTTATGCTAGAATTTTGGTAAATCCTTTAATCAAAATAAAAATCACTTTGTTTGGCTAAATGTGTGGGGATGAATCTTTTCTCACACATTTAGTTAAATTATCACCCCCTTTGGACAATTTTACCCCAAGATAACATCTAACATCTTGGGATCTACAAGTCCGTTATCCAAATAAAACCAAATCAAAATCAAAATTCAAAATCCTAAAGTCTAGTATTCCTCAAAAGTTCTCAAAAGTTCAAACATTTATATCACTCACCCTTCATTTAGCACACCACCATCATTTGTTCCTTAAACATCCTAAATTTTCTTTTTGTAGATAAATTTTAGATCAAGCAGAGGAGTTAGAGGTTTACCTCCCATATATATGCCTAAAAGTTTATCCTAATTTTATGGTCCAAACAAGGTCACAATACAAGAAGATCACATAGCAAAACAAAGAAACATCTATCTCAAGTGATTTAAGTCAAATTGCATCAAAAATCAACCCTAGGGAATCTATCAACCCTCCAGTTAACCCCCCTCAACTACCACAAGATCTTCAAGAGAGAGGTTTCTAAGTGGAGGATGTCACCAACAACTTCCAAGGGATAAACCAAGATGAAATAATTGAACTAGTCCGAAATCCTGAAACACACAAGATTGCCAACACAGTCATGAGGCTCAATCCCACACAATACATGTTGGCATTAGAAATGGAAAGGCCTATTACTCCATTCCTATTTTGATGTGAGCACTATTGTTGAACAACCTTTTGGGAACATGCCACCAATATCATTCACACCTTCATTCCCAAGCACCATCCAACCCATCATACAACCAACATCATCTCATGCTCCAAGTCAACCAATAGTCACCAAGGGAAGTTCATTACTCCAATCCCTTGAAGGGCACCCACATGTCAACAACCAAACTCTAGAGGCTAACACAATCTTGGGTATTCCTAACACCTTCCCACAAGACCCAAAACATCCATATGTGCCACTCATTTGAACCATGACACAAAAAATCCCTCCACCTTTTCCGCAACACTGACATACCCTCTTGAAGCACAAGGCTCTCTCCCCATTATGTCACAAGGACAAGTGGAATTATTTGGACAAGTGGGTTCTTTCAATGCTTCCATATCACAAGGTAACACACCTCAAATCTTCCCATCATTCCCTCTTTTGACATCAACATCCACACCAATCTAAGGTATAGGGAAACTCCCTTTATCCAACACATCAATCCAAAACCAATCAAATCAAATCAATCCCCTACAAAAAAATTAAATCATCACATCTATCATACCAAATCCTCTGATCATGCCACTGATATCACAACACCAAGTGGAACCAATGCAAACATCTCAACCAATCATCACATCATCTATAACACCTCAAACATCCCAAAACATGGTCTCTCAAGGACCAAGAACATCAATCATACCATCTACCACACAACCCCTTGTCATAACTCAACAAACACCCCAATAATCTCTCATCACACCATCTCACATCATCCCACAAAATCACCCACCTCCACCAATGAATCTAAACATAGAAAATCAATATAGTATCACATTACAAGTAGATAGCAAGCTTACCAAAAGGCCTTACAAAAATTTCGAAAACAACAAGATCAAGCTCAAAGTCAATCATGAAAAGTGTAAGACCAAGCCCGAGCACAAGCACAAGCACAAGATTTGCTAAACCAAAAACCTGGCACACAACTTGCACAACAACAAGCAAAAGTGCAAGCCCAAGCTCAAGCTCAAGCAAAAGTGCAAGATCAATACCAAGCACAAAAATCCCAAGCACAAGCCTTGTTACAACAAGCCTATCAAAAATCCTTGCAACAACACACACAATAACAAGCACTAATAGCCCAACAACAACAAGTCATACAACAACAAGCTCAATAGCAAGCACTATTGGCTCAATAAAAATAACTAAAACAACAAGACCAACAACAAGCATTGCTAGCACAACATCAACTAAAGACATACCAACAAGTTTTTTCCACACAACAAAACTTACAACAACCTTTCACAAACAAACAAAAAAATTCCTTGAACACACACACACACAATCCACCCCATCCTTCATCAAAACAAGCATACCATCTCAAAGCATGTGCATCCCACCACCGAATCCACAAAATGACATCTCCATGTAGGTCAAATTTCTCTCACAACAAATACAAACATCTAATCTAGAAAGGTGAAAAGATCATACACACAGGGAAATTTGTGCCACTATCCATTGATAGAAACATTGCTATGGTTTCACTCCCACAAGGATTCAAGATGCCAAAATTCAACAAATACCATGGTAAGAGAAATTTGGAGGACCATATAAGAGAGTTCCACATACACTGTATGGAAGTGGCATATGATGATTCTTATCTTATGTAGCTTTTCCCTTGAAGTTTGGTTGGTCCCTTCATGGAGTGGTTCTCTCACTTACCTCTTGAAATCAAAAAATTCCAAGAAATTGTGGATTTATTCATTGAAAACTAATCTTTCAACCTAGACATGGAGGTAAGTCTAGTAGAGCTATCTAGCCTCAAACAAGCTAAAGGAGAGCAATTTGGGGCCTTCTTGTAATGATGGAGATCTAGGGCTAGCAAGAGCAAATGGTCTATACTTGAAGAACAACAAATTGGGACCATTATCTCCAACCTTGAAGGGAGCTTGTCCTTCCACTTAAAAATGCAATGTATTACAACATACGACCAATTGATCCCCAAAGTGATCAACATTGAAAGAGCTCTTATAGCACAAGGGGGAACACCCACATACCAAGAGAATCAACTGTTGACAAGTTATAATGACAAACCTCACACGTGGGCCAAAAAAAATGTTACTAACGATGGTGTCATTGACACCAAAGTTGTTATCAGTTCCTTGAGGTAGAATACACAATAGAAAACATACCAACAACCACAAATCAACACACAAAACAACCCACAAACCAATCCATCATCACAACAATAACAACCCAACAATCAAACCAATTGAAGGAGAAAAGTTGGGCCCTCTTGAAAGAGAACAAATGAATGCTCAACTTTCACTCACTAACTCGCCTAGTGGACCTCCCTTCTGGAATTTTTTATGGGAATGTCGCTCTAAATAATGGATCACTTAACATGGAGAATCGACAATGGGTAGAAAGTGGATTTTTGGCGAGATTCATTAGGTGGCTTTCCCCCAATAGTGGAGTCATGGAACAATGTTGAGTGGCTAGAAACTACAATTTCCTATCATGGGAAGTGTGTGGTTGATTACGACATATGTGTAGGTTGGGTGGGGGGAGAATCCTTTGTATGGTTGGATGTTGACTCACTTGATGTCCCCAACTTTTTCAAGGCAACGTTAAGAGACATGCTAGCTTGTCATCCTTTGAAGATAAAGTTATATGGTGAAGGTCCAAATTTGGTGAGTTTTCTATCAAGCTGGGTTACGAAGTTTAGAGGGAGAGGCTTACGGGGTGGATTGGCTGGTCGATATCTATTTGAGGGATGACATTCTCCCCAAGGCTAGATCTTTCCTTTGGACTGCTTTAGACAGACGAATTCTAACAAGTGATAGATTGGCCATTTATGGCTTCCATGTGCTAAGCTGGTGTGTTTTATGTCATAAGAGTGTGAAATGACCAACCACTTGCTTCTAAATTTTTCCTTCTCAGAATGTTGGGATTGGTTATAGTGTGCTTTGGGTTGGCATAAGTCCAAGAAAACAAGATTTGTTTGAATTTTTGAAGGGATGGATGACATGGAAATGGAGCAATGTTTGGGTGAAGGAATGGTTGGTAGCTCCCTCATAGCTAGTTTGGAAGCTTTTTAAAGATCAAAATAGAAGAATATTCAATGACTTGAGTCCACCAATTTATGAAGTTATCAAAAAGATAGAAGGTAGTATTGTCAAGATGTTGAATTCAAGTAATCATCACAATGGAGCTACATGTTTCACTAAATGGGACAATGGTCTCCAAAAGATTTCATCATCCTTGAATCATCTTGGTGTATTGGTTGTGTGTAATTCCAAGGAACGAAGGTCAGCTAGGTGGTCCCTACCTAGTGCTGGCTTCTATAAGTTAAATTTTTGTGGTTCCTAAAAAAGGATCCTGGGTAGGTCTAGACCTGGGTATTTCATCCATGATGGTGCAAGATGGTGCCTCTAGGAACTTTCTAGGAGGCTCAGAGTGGTAACAAATGATGAAGCATAACTTGAAGCTTTGACATGTGTGAGGTGAGGCTTTGTCTCGCCAAGGGAATAAAAATTGTTGAAATCAAGGGGACTGTCAAGTTTGCATCAACATAGTATTGAAGCAGAGTTCCTCGAATTGGAAACTGAAAGGGTGAATAGCCACAATTTGGGAGGTCATAGCTTCACATTAAAGCACATGTATAGGGAAGTGAATGGAATGGTGGATTGGTTGAAAACTAGGGTGTTGTGCAAGATGATCTGGAGGATATCTTTGACAGCTCCAATCTTCTAGTGGTGCTAGTTGACATGGCACATTAGGAGGCTAAGGGGATCCATGTTAAGATTTGTAGCCTCATGATTTTTTGTATGGAAAATCAAGGAACAAATCACTATCTTTCCTTGACTTGAGGACCGATCAAAGGTTGAATTGCATAGGAAGATTCAACATTGCTGGTGGCCACACCTCCTTTTCCCATGGGGTGTTGGTGGTTGGGGATGTATCATTGGAAGTGTAAGTATTGATACCAGTATGCACGGGATCATGATGGGCCAAAAAGTGGTGATATGATGGGTATGTGTAGGGTATGTGGCTGGCGACTTTTTCTTTTACCCAAAATTGATGAAACAAGAAGGGTTTTTAAAGGAGATTCTCAGCTTTCCACCAATATAAATTAAATTCTTTACTTTGAATTTAATAAATTATTATTATTCATTTTCTATTTGAATTACGACTAAAGTCCTGATTGATAGGCTGATTGAAAAACATCTATAGCTTTCAAGCGGTATCACATTTTTTGAATCCAAAACATGTGTCTCATTCTATGCTTCACATACTATAGGATTTAAAAAAATGAATTTCATGAAGTTTTGACCAAGTTAAGGTGGTTAGACATACGATTTTTTATATTTTTTAAAAGATGTAATAAAAAATTCATAATTAATTATTTACTTGGAAAAAAATTATAAAAAAATATGTATCACATCGAGACATTAGTAATCTAACTATATCTAAAATCTTGTAAAAAATTATTATCATTTTATTGTGGTTAGGGTGGTTAGACAGACAGACACTTTTTATTTTTTCCCTGAAATTTAAGTACTATGACATTAAAATTTCAAATTTTCAACAAATAGATTTCTTTTTTCAAATAAACCTAGTAGTTTAGAAACTACATTCAATTTTATATAGATTCTATTCTTACATTTTTTCAAATAATATATATATAACTTATTCAAATTTTTACATCAAATTTCCTAACTCTGATTTTTTTGAATTTTTCGCCACTTAAGGGCCTATTTTTCCATGATGATCTTGCACATACCCATACGAAAAGATGTAAGGAAATTAAAGTAGCAGAAAAATTTTCCTATGCCAACTTGAGAAGAGATATTATGCAAAATTTTAAAACTTAATCAAACAATTACAAAAATTCTAGCAACATATTCATAACAAAAAATAAAAGATTAACATAGAAACTAGATATACATGGGGAAAACCATTTCAGGAAAAAGACCCCACACTCCAAATCCTGCTGAATGTATTACAAATCCAATAACAAGATTGAATACACTTGCAGAGCAAGTCTTTTATAGGAGTATAACCAATAAACAATTTGGAAGAATTTTGGCAATAATTCGACAACACAACAATACTTGCAAACTCAACACAACTTACTTTAAAATACCAAAATACTCAATATATAATAGTTTTACAATCCATAAAAAAACCTTTCTTAAAAAACTACCAAATGCTAAACGTGCAACATGTAAAGCGCCAAGAACACTACCGACGCACAATGAAAAGTTTCCAATTGTCACCACATGCCAATCTGCAAAATTTGCACTTGCCAAAATAACTATTTTTTGAAAGCTTGCATTTTATGTAAACTCAACATGAAAATATAAAAAAAAATTATGCAAAAATTCACTTGTAAATATCAAGTTTCTAACTTGACTCCTCATCCAAATAAAAACTGCAAGTTGTAACTCACAAAGAAAGAGTGAGAAAATTAGCAATATTTAATATTTAGAAGAATCAAATCTTAGGAGAAAAAAAAGATTGAGAAACCTTCTATTTCCTAACATTCTCCAACTTGTAGAACACATTTTAAGAGCCAATGAAAGTAACAAGATTTAACTACTAGAGGTCATGAGGCCCATAGACTTTTAACACCATCTAAATTTCACTATGTTCATGAGCTTAGTTAATGCATCTATGACATTCACTATTGTCTCTACCTTTTCCAACTTCACCCTTGCATCCTCGACCATATCTCTCATGAAGTGTTACTAAACATCAATGTGTTTGGTCCTAGCATTAAAAGTTGGGTTCCTCACAAGGCAGATTGCACTCTGACTGTCATAATAAAGTGTAATTGCACCCAGTTTCAATCCAATATTTGAACACAAATGCTTTAGCCAAATGGATTTTTTACAAGCATGAGTAGCTATCATGTACTCTACCTCAGTAGTGGAAAAAGTGACCACATCCTATCACTTTATCATCCAATTGATTGTACCACCATTAAGACTAAACATATATGCATTGGTGGACCTTCTGCTATCAACATCACCAGCCCAATCTGAATCCAAAAAACCATGAATACTCAAGGAATGTTGATCTCCTCTACCATGAAAATATAGAGTATTGTGTTGTACCCCACAAATATCTGAGGACCCACTTAACTGCATCCCAATGCACTCTTCGAGGATTAGACATAAAACGAGAAAGAACTCCCACTACTTGGGCAATGTCTAGTCTTGTACAGACCATAGCATACATTAAGCTTCCAACTACACTCTGGTAAGGCACTTTTCTCATGTCTTTCATCTCTGATGGGGATGTAGGACATTGTGAAATAGTGAGCTTCATTCTTGATGTAACAGGAACACACAGTGGTTTACAATCCTGCATGTTGAACCTTTGCAAAATAGAAAAAAACACACTTACTCTGGCTAAGCCATAACTTTTTGTTCTCATGATCTCTTCTAATCTCCATCACAAGTATGTGTTTTGTTGCACCAAGATCTTTCATTTCAAATTTTATAGAGAGCTGAGATTTTAATTCTGTAATCAAACCTTTTCCTTTCTCAACAAACAACATGTCATCAACATATAAAGCAATTACTAGGAAATAATAACCATCAGATTTAAAATACACACAATGATCAGATTTAGATCACACAAATCCCAAACTCAACACATATGTATCAAAATTATGGTACCACATCCTAGGACTTTGTTTAAGGTCATAGAGAGATTTCTCTAACTTACAAACCAACTTTCTTTTACCTTTTTCCATATAGTGCTCTAGCTCTGTCATATAAATTTCTTCCTCCAAATCACCATGAAGGAACATAGTTTTCACATCCATTTTTTCCACTTCTAGATCATAAGTTGTTGCAATAGATAATAAAAATTGTATGGATGTCATTTTAGCAATGGGAGAAAAAGTCTCACCATATTCAATACCCTCAACTTGAGAGTATCCCTTCAAAACCAACCGTTCTTTATAATTTTCAATATTTCCATCTAAACCAATCTTTTTCTTAAACACCCATTTACATCCAACAGGTTTTCGACCTTCAAGGAATGGTACAAGGTCGCATGTATCATCCTTTTAAGAGCTGCCATCTCTTCATCCATGGCCATTTTCTACGACTCTACATCATTCGTAACCAAAGCCTCTTGCACAAATCTTGGTCCATCAATGATAGTAATCAAAGTAAATATACACTTCCAATCATTAGGTGAATACCCATACCTTTGAGGTGGTTTCCTTTTCCTTTTAGACCTTCAAATAAGCTGAGGTGGAGGTTCTTCCACTTCTTCCTCCTCTTCTCAAGATTCAGAGCTTAACAAGCTATCCTCAACTTCTTGTCTATTTAGGGGCATCGATTAAAATTCCTCAGGTATAGAAGGAATTTGAACCACATCCTTTTTTCTTCAATTTCTTTATGTTGTTCTCACTAAAAATTAACAGGAGAAGATTTAGTCTCTCTAAAAATAACACTTCTAGAATAAATTACCTTTTGTACAATAGGGTCCCCAAGCTTGTATCCTTTTACACCATAGTTGTAGCGGATGAAGATACATTTGATAGTATTAGAATCCAATTTCATTCTCTTCTCCTTAAGCACATGTGCATATGCATCACAACCAAAAACTCTTAGATATATAAGTGAAGGATTTTTCCTTGACCACGCCTCCATTGGCATTTTATCAACAAGTGCTGATGTAGGAGATCTATTTATCAAATAACAAGTAGTGGTAATAGCTTCATCCCAAAAAAAAAATTCTAGACCATCTCCACTCAACATGCTCCTAACCTTCTCCATTAGCATTTGTTCATTCCTTTTGCAACTCCATTCTGCTACAAAGAATACGCAGTTGTCTTTTGTCTTTTAATCCTGCAATTTGTACAAAATCTATCAAAGTTTGTAAAAAAGTACTCACTTCCATTGTCATTCCTCAAAAATTTAATTTTTTTTCTAGTCTAAGTTTCTACCATAGCCTTGAACTCTTTAAAATGACTAAAAAATTCAAATTTACTCTTTAAAAAGAATACTCATGTCCTACTGAAATCATCAATGAAAGTAACATAATAAACTGATTTACCAATAGAAGCAACTTCAGCAAGACCAAATACATGAAAATGAATCAAATCCAAGATACATGAAGACTTATGAAAAGACGATAAAACTGAATGTGGTTCTATTTTCCATAAATACAATGTTCACAAAAATAAAACTCTATATTGCAATCATTCTACCCCTCAATGAGGTTCTTATTTTTCAAGGATTTTAAACCTTTCTCTCCAATGTGGCCAAGCCTTTGGTGCCATAACATGATATTCTCTATAGGAAACTTTGATTCAGTAGACAGAGCACCCTTGGGTGCCCAGAAGCCATGACCATCGACAAAAGAGGAAACCATCTCTTTTTTTAGCAAAGCATTTTTTGGCTTAATCTTATCAAAAGTGCTATTGCATTCAATAGTGCAAGCATCGAGCTGGTACAATATACCCAATATGATTCCTCTCGATATCACCATAGCACCTCTCACCATTTTCACACTTGCTTCAAAAAACTATACATCCATACTTGCATCCATTAGCTTGCTAACAGATAATAAATTTCTTGCTATACCTAGGATATGCAAGACACCATCAAATTGTCTAACTCTACCATCAAAAAATTTCACATGAATACTACCATGACCAACAATATCAAGGAAATAATCATCACCCAAATACACCTTACCACCATCATAGCTTTCATACTTACCAAACAAGTTTATGTTAGGAGTCATGTGGAAAGATGCACCTGAGTCTATCGACCATACATTATCAGTTGCACAAGTGGCCAAGGTTGCAATTAAGGCATCTCCATCTTTCTTTTCATACTCAGAA
Organism: Sequoia sempervirens; assembly: GCA_007258455.2. NCBI lineage: Eukaryota > Viridiplantae > Streptophyta > Pinopsida > Cupressales > Cupressaceae > Sequoia > Sequoia sempervirens. The sequence goes on from VDFB02025798.1 coordinate 71,438, forward strand.
TTAGAATCTTGCTTCTTCTTCTTCTTTTTCTTCTCATCTTTATAGTCCTTTCAGAAGTGCCCAGATTTTCCATAGTTCTAGCATATTGTCTTAGACTTACCAGGATATTTTGATCTCCCCTTGTTTTTGGACTTGGAATGACCACACTACTTCTCATCTTTGCCTCATTATTTTTCTCTTCCTTGAACAATCAAAGCCTCTTTGTTGTTTAGAGAGACCTTCCTTCTCATCTCTTCGGAGAGTAGAGAACCAACAACATCCTCCATATTCAAGATGAAAAAAAAGCTCCCAATGGCCATGACTAGGTTTTCCCATGAGTTTGGTAGCAAACACAACAAAATTTGGCACCTTTCTTCTTTGTCCATCTTAACCCGAACTAAGGTCAACTAAGTCACTAGCATATTGAATGTTTCTAGATGCTCATAAATTTTTCCACCTTCTTCCATTCTCAAGGAATACAACTTCTTCCTTAAGAAAAACTTATTTACTAGATATTTAGCTTGGTATATCTCACCCAACTTCTTCCAAAGATCCTTCGAAGTGGGTTCTTCATGTACATTTATCAAGATTGAATTTGCAAGACATAGTCTAATGAGACCTTTAGCTTTTCTATCAATTACATCATATTTTGTAGTCAAAGCTAAATCTGTAGGCCTCTGGACATTTTCATCCACTGGATCCCATAGATCCTGATCAACCAACAGATCTTCCATCTTTAACTTCCACATTTCAAAGTTTGTACCAGAAAAATTCTCTACCTCAATCCTCCCAGATGTGCTCACCATTTGAGAAAAGATATCTACAACAAGATCACCAAAAATCCTCTGCACAATCTCCCACTCAAACATTTATTAACACAAAAAACCCAACAACCCACAACTGAAACCAAAGGCGGTCAAGATTTGATACCACTTGTAAGGAAATTAAAGTAGTGGAAAAAATTTCCTACACCAATCTTGAGAAGAGATATTATGCAAAATTTTAAAACTTTATCAAACAATTACAAAAATTCTAGCAATATATTTATAACAAAAAAAAAACAATTAACACAAACACTAGATATACGCGGGGAAAACGCTTTTGGGAAAAAAACCCCACACTCCAAAGCCTACTCAATATATTACAAATCCAACAAAAAGATTACATACACTTGCAGAGCAAGTCTTTTACAAGAGTATAACTAATAAACAATTCTAGAAGAATTCTAGTAGCAATTTGACAACACAACTTACTTCAAAATACACAAGCACTTAATATATAAGAATTTTATGATGCATAAAATATACATTTCTAAAGAAACTACCAAAGATTGAATGTACAACATGGAAAGCACCAAAAACACTGCCAACGCATAATGACAAGTTTCCAATTGTCACCACATGCCAATCTGCAAAATCTGCACTTGCCAAGATAATTGCTTTTCAAAAACTCAACACAAAAATAGAAAAAAGCTTATACACAACTCCACCTATAAGTATCAACTTTTTAACTTGACTCCTCATCTGAATCAAAATTGCAAGTTATAACTCACAAAGAGAGAGTGAGAAAATCAACAACATTTTTAATATTTAGAAAAAAATTATCTTAGGGAAAAAAAAAAAAAAGTTGAGAAACCTTCTATTTCCTAACAAAAGATCGGGGCTCTACTTTTGCAGGCCTAACATGAGAAAAATTAAAAAATGGTAGTAGGCTGCTCTACCAAGCTGGGCTCGTTGGCACAGAAGGGGCCAAATGGCAAGTGTCCTGTGGTTGTGTCGTCTCCTCTTTTCCAAGTCTAGATCGATGGCTGATTTCGTGAATTTGATTAGGGATTTGAGTTGGTTAGATTTTTCCTTGGAGATGCATGTATGGTGGGGGGTGTTGTTCGTTTGGTCAAGGTAATGGTTGTACATTTTGGTATCCATTATAGGTGCTTGGGTGAAAGTAAGGTGGGCGAGCTAGAAACGATCAGTGAGCAACTTTGTTTCATTTCTTGTTCCCCAAATCATAGCAGAAGGATATTGTAGTGATAGGGAAAGTGGTTGGTGAAGAATTATGCAGTAGGACTCATACACACAATGGTCTAGTTTTGGAGTGATTCTAAAACAACTACATCTAGGTGTTAGGTACAAGGTTGTGGGGTGTTCTGGCTACAATGCAATATGGGCATGATGAAAGATACATGTTGATTTGTGATGCCACTGATAAAGTTCCTATTGAACTCGAGTATTGGCTTGTGGTGGGAGTGCTCAGCCTGAACCAAGAAAACAAGGTCAACTTTCATAGGGCCTGGAAATTGTTTAAGAAGGGTGTGGAGAAAAAGAACAACAACGATGACTTTATGCAGTTCATCGAGGTCAATCTTGGCTTGATCAACGAGAGTGTAATGGCTAGATTAGTTGATATTGCGGATGACATTGGCTATTTGTATCATTGATGTCATATGGCTGATGTAATCTTATTTTTAAATATCAATAGAGGGAGCTAGCCCCTTTGGTAGTGCCTACCTAAAAATAAATTAAAAAATTCCTAGTTCAATTCATATTTATATTATAATAATTCCCCCTCCAAGGTGATAGGGACTGAGTTGACAAGTGTAGCACTAGTTTTGAAGGATCAATAAATTTATAGATCAGAAGTAGATATATATTGTGCAATCAAACATATCTAGGATATAGATTTTCTACATGCATGTAAGATAATTGGATATAATATTTGAAAAATAATTATATCACATGATTTTCCTTTTATCATTTTAATATCACAAGTCATACTATATGTCAATCCAACTACTATTTTAGTAAAGGATAAGAGGAAGGTGTAGCTAATCAAAGAAAGGGCCTATTTGAGGTGAGTTGAAAATAATATTTTATCCATTATTTTAGATTCTTATAATAATAGTTAGATTTAATTGTTACAATTAATTTACTACATTAAATAGGCCAATATAGTAGCCTAAAATATTTGTAGATAACCTCTACCAACTACTATGTAACATCTAGTTAATCAAAGAGTTTATATGATAAAAATATTATTTAAGTAAAAAATTTATTTCATATTTTTTCTTATAATTTTCTTACTATACGTAGATTGATATTTTTAATTCTTAGAGATATTTATTTTTGTAAATATAGCATCATCACTATACCAAGTGAATACATCCTTGGGTAACTCAATAGGATACTAGATATTGGATTAGAATATTTTTGAGTTGCATGCAATTCTTAGCAAGATTAGATTTATTGGGGATTAATGACACTTGAAATATATTATCATTCATTATGAAACAATATTGACCTATGATCTTATAGGGATAAGAATATATAGTAATTTTCCAGAATATCTTAATAGATTATTTATAGAATAGAGGAAGAGTACAAATTTTAACGCACCCATATTCTTTCATAGATACTTGGAGAGGATAGAAAAAAATATTTAACATATAAGAGGGCAAGAGAGTAACTATAATAATATTGCAAAATTACTAAAGCATAAGATGGAAGAATAAAACACACCTACTTTTGATGGTACCAACAAGGTATTTTCTTTGGCTTCTCTTGAGAAACTACAAGCGTATTTCACACTCAACCATATGATGGAAAAAATCTATGCAATCCAATTTTCCGCATTATACATGTGAAAGAAAATACCCATGATTAGTGGAACCATGTCTTAATCACATAAGGAAAAATTACATTTATAAAATTTTAATAACTTCATCTAACGAATGATAGATAGATTTGAGAAAAAGTACAAAATAATATTTTAGATGACTTTCTAGAATAAATCAATAGATTTTAGTGGATTCATACATGTAGTAAAATTCCAAATATTTATAGTTAGATTACTTAGTATATCAATAAATATTATAGTTTTCCTATTTTTTGAGGGTCTATATAAACCACTTAGAAGTCTATTTAATACCTTTGAATCATATTCACTATATGATAATTTTAGGAGTACAATGATAATGGATACATCCATGTTAAGACATAAAAAAAATTGATAAAAGAAACCACCCGTTATTGGATAATAGAAGAAGAAAGTTTAGAAACTAGGATTCAACTCATATCCTCAGAAGACTACCCAACAATCACTTGTATCAAAGAAGATGGATACTTGAATAGTAGGAATACAATTTCAAAGAAAAATTTGTGTTTCTCTTGCACAAAACTATTAGAAATCAGTCATAGATACCTTATCAAGGGCAATATTCATTATATGGAGATAGAATGTGATGTAGAATATGGATTTGAAGAAGGGCTAGAGATACGAAAGGATTTAGAGGATACAATGATTGAGCATAAAACTAATAGAAATGTGGATGATAGAAAAATACCCTTACAATTATTTCACATGTGATAATCACAACTTCATCTGTTCAAATTTCATGAAGTGTTATCTCAATATAAAATTGTTGTATTGATTAATAGTGGAATCACACAAATTAAATGGTAAATTTTGGGTTGCTATAAGAGGGTTGAAAGTTTAAAAAAAAATAGATCAAATTTCATTGTAGTTGATGGATTCATGATTGTGTTATAAATATGAAATAGATTGAATAACCAAGATCTTTCTGTGAGATAGATAAGCTATAAAGTTATGAATGAAATAACACAATTACAAACCTGAAATTTCAAGATATATGTGCAAATATCAAGATGAAAAAATTGTATTAGGATCTCAAATAAAATTTATAGAATAATGTTTTCATGCTTCAAAGTACTTGTATGCCAAAGTATGTATCAATGAATATGAAAATACAAACTAGGTAGTGAGTTTATATAGAACTAAGGAGATGATGGAGGTGGCAAATCCAAGCAATAGGAATTAACCACCAAAAGTGGAAAGTGTTCCACCCTTTATGTAAGGGAACACATCACTTATCTCCTAGTTATAAACTCACTTTATTATCCTAAACAAGCTTAATAAAATTATGGAAAAAACTTGGGATTAAGGGAAAATAAAAACCTACACCAACAAATCGCATGCACCAAAATTATGTTGTAACTCAAAATATCCCTTGTATTTATTGATGGATTGACATGTTCAATAATGTAGGTGAATTAATAGGTGTACACCAACTCTCATAAGAGGTAATCAATCTCTTGTAGAGAGATTAACAACCTTGATGTCTATATAACTAGGTATTAGTTTTATGTGATAATCTAGTGACTATTGTATTTTTATATGTAAATTTTAGGGCCAATGTGGGTTCACACATTCACTTAGGTATATCATTAGATGAGTTATTTGTAGATTCAAAAAAATGTTAAAAAATATCTCAAAACATACATTACTTGCACAACTTGTTTCATATTTATATTGAATACACTTAAAACCATAAAACATGTGCAATTTTATAAGAAACATATATATAAGTTTAAATGCAAAATATTTTATTTTCTCACCTACTTAATTGACTTGGTTGTCATTATTAAGTAGAGAGATATTAATACTTGATACAATTATTTTGTGAGACATATGTTATAAGATGTATGAGACTCAATTGGATGGTGATTATGGTGACATGGACATTCTTGTACACTTCGATCTATTGCATGACATGGTTTTTATTCAATAATATTAGGTGGTGATCAAGGTTTCATGGAGGTTCCTTGTACACTTGGAGCCTTGGCACAACATAGTTGTTAATGTGGGTACAACGGGTGATGATCATGGTGTCATAGAGGTTAACTGTATTTTTGGAGTATTGACGTGGCATGATTATATATATATATGGATGCATTATTAATGGTGATATATTTATTCCAAGATTATAGGTGGTGATTTATCCTCTTAGTTTGGAGATCTTCGTTTTACTTTATCCTCTATATTTTCTTGTGTTCTGATTGAGGGTGTGTGCAACATGGTTGTTCTTCATTTAGGATATTTTATAATGATGCCAAGTATAATTGTATAGGTTTCCTTAGTGAGATCATGGAAAAAGTAGATTGATAGGATTGAAAGGGTACTATGGAGTATCTTGAAGATATGGGAAAATATTTGACCCTTGTATGGGTATGTACAAGATCACCATGGAAAAAATAGGCCCTTAAGTGGCAAAAAATTCAGAAAAATCAGAGTTAGGCAACTTGATGTAAAAATTTGAATATATTATCTATATTATTTCAAAAATATGTAACAATAGAATCTATAGCAAATTGAATGTAGTTTCTAAACTACTAGGTTTATTTAAAAAACTAAAAAATCTATTTGGTGAAAATTTGAAATTTCAACGCAATAGTACTTAAATTTCAAGGAAAAAATAATAAGTAGGTGTCTGTCTGACCACCCTAACCACAATAAAATGATCATATTTTTTTATAATATTTTAAATATATAAGTAGAGGACTCATATCCTGATGTGATGCATATTTTTTTGTAATTTTTTCCAAGTAAATAATTAATTATGAATTTTTTATTACAACTTTTAAAAAATATAAAAACTTGTATGTCTAACCACCTTAACTTGGTCAAAACTTCATGAAATTCAATTTTTCCTTTTTAATCCTATAGTATGTGAAGCATAGAATGTGATGCATGTTTTAGATTAAAAAATGTGATATCATTTGAAAGCTATAGATGTTTTTCAATTAGCCTATCAATCAAGACTTTAGTCATAATTCAAATAGAAAATGAATAATAATTATTTATTAAATTCAAAGTAAAGAATAATTTATATTGATGGAAATCTGAAAATATCCTTTAAAACCTTTTTCGTTTCATCAATTTTGGGTAAAAACAAAGTCGTCAGCCACATACCCATCATATTGCCACTTTTTTGCCCATCATGATCTTACACATACCCTTATATGTACCAAGATCCACATTACATGTACATAGACCCATGCCTATTGACACTCAAATGGATATGCACATTATTTTAAGGGATTGGTCAAAGCTAGGAATATGCAAGTGTGGAATTAATAAACTAATTGATTTTAGAAAAATTAATAAAAATGGGATTAAATAGATACTTAAATAAACAAGGTATATTTACTAAGATTTTGGATGAGAATGAGAAACTTGGAAAAAATAATATTTGGATTTATTTATCTAAGGTTGAATTATAGAAGAAAAGTGTTGGAATCAAGGAACACTAAGAAGGGGGTGAATCAATGTTTTGCAGAATTTAAATTTATTAACTTGATCTTTAAACCACTTATAGCATTGAACCAAAATAAAGATGCAAGAACACAAAGCAATCAACCACAACACCATAACAAAAGGATTTTTTACATGGAAACCTTGTTAGGGAAAAACCATGGTGGAGGTTAATCCACAAGATGTGTATACTCAAAATATTTTTTTACAAATGGGGAATGCACATGCATTCAGGCACATTGCCTAGAGCTCACTGCTCAAATACAAAAGGCTTACTTCCCAAAAGAAGACTCACTATATTACAGTTGCATTTATATAAACAACTAGAGTGGATGAACAATGAGATAGGATCTGCTAATGCCTGATTATAGTTCTGGTTAAGCTCATTGATCACATTGTTCACATTATGTCTGATTCTACTCTTGAAACAGTGTCTGCTTTAATTTGAATCACAAATATTTGTTCTGCTCAAATGAAATTATGCACAATCGATCTATATTCCCTCTCACTCTTGCATCATATCGCATCATGTGTTAAAATGATATGAATAATCAATTATATATATCCATGACTAGAGATTACATCAACTACATGTTAGCTTTAACAAAATAAGAAAACATGTACAAGTTGTTAGCCCAATCCATAAACAATTATCAATCTGAACCAAACAATGTCTTGAACATGAAACACCTTAAACAGTTATGCCTCAAAGATCTGCGACTCTCTACAATCACCTAGTCAACCTTTCTACACTGTTAGACTAAAAATCAATAAACTGGATCTTCTAACTTGCACACCAATCAATGTGAGGCCCTATGATTCAAAAATAAGATAGTTCATACATCAAAATACCTTCCCTAAGATCCACAACACAAACATGGAATTAAGTGAGTCAATGTACACAACTCTATTGGATGCCCTATTTTAGCTTTGATAGTTAACACATATCTTCAATCTAACTTCTGATATAAGCAAATATTGAAGTACGGATAGGATTATTGACTAATTTTTTCATCAAAGACAACACTGGATGATTTGTGTAGTGTCTCTTGCCAAAAATATCCCCCTTTGGCATTGATGGCAAGACTTAGTTAAAAATGACTAAGTGTTAGAATCCGTACCAACATAAATACATTACAATCCTCAAAAAATCAAAAAGAAATTTTATTCACAGCTACCCCTAAGATGAATATGACATTTTTCACTATCCCACACTCCCCCTTTGAAATCAATGGCAAAGACAGGAATCCACTTACCAAAAATCATACAAAATTGTATATGTACAAACATGCTTTTCTAACTTCCATGGACTTGAATATGTCTACAAAAATTTTCTTCAATAGGCTTAAACTAGTGTCCCAACCCTTTTTGAGACTCACCAAAATAGTCATGTGACCACAAAACATGCAATTTTTCATCTCTACTGACTCAAGATTTGTCGGATCACTGATAGCCATAACATCCTGTGCTTCCTTCAATGCACTAAGCATTTTCTCCATTTTAGGACCAATTAGTTCTCTGAGCTCACATACCCTTTCAACAATTCTATCTTTTTCATGCTTCAAAGTTTTAATTTTATCAAGCAGGGATATGACTTGACCTTCTTGCTGACCAACATAAATGGTTAGAGGATCAAAGGTTTGAGAAATATCTGCTAACTGTTTCTTGAATACTCCTTAATTTTCTTCTTAGTGACCTCAATGAATTTTGACAAGGATAAGCATGACTTGTAGATATTTCCACCCTCAGATAATGCACCTTAAATGTTCTTTTCACAGGTAGCTAATAAGGATTTATCATTAGTAATCATACACTTCAATCTACTAAACCTCTTTGCATCAAATTATTTTTGGACCTTATCCTCAACTGACTTTTCAAGAGACTCAAAGTGAGTGCTTACAAAGTTGATAAGTTTCTTCAGCTGATCAGAGGCAGAATCATATGATTCCTTGACATGTATGGGCATGATCTTCTCCAAGATACTGGATGCAAGACTTAGTAGCTCACTATCCTCAATGTGAGATTTGAAAATATCATCCCTTGCCTTATCCTGAGAAAATGATGCTACCTTTAGCATCTAAATAGGGGATAGAGTTACAACCAAGTTGATAGGACCTTTATCCAATTAAGGGTCAAACACTTCCTATTGTTCTTCTAAAAAAATATTTACTACCTTTGTAGTGTCTCTTGCTTCCATAGCAACTTCCTTTGCCTCAACCTTCTTTTCTTCAATAATAGATTCTTTCTTGGCTTTGGGAATCTCTATTTCTTCAACTGGCATTTCTTTAGGAGCTTCAAACTCCATGGGAATTTTAGTATCTTGCATATCTAGAGGATTCTGAGTGTCCTCAATTTTGTCTCCTTTCACTTCTTCAATATTAGCCTAAACATCTTGAACTTCTAGACTGGATGGAACATCTTCATCATGAGTTTCTTCAAAGACAATGTTATATTTGTTCTTCAACATAACTGCCTTAAGAATTTTTTCAGTGTCTTTTGCTACTTCCTCATTCTACCCAATCATAAGCTTATTCACCCTTGATTTGCTCTTAAAATCATTTTTAGCATCATTGAGGATTTTCTTCATTTCTTCTTTTGATATTACTAGACATAGATTGGCAAGTATGCATTCTCTCATTCGTTCATCTTCAACTCTTGCATTTACTCTCCTCATTTCTAAGACTTCATCTAACCCTCTAGGTAACTCTTACATTATTTCTATGAGTCATATTGAAAATATTCAAATATTTTATTGTGGCTTCTTCAAGAGTTATTTGACCAACACTATCAAAAGTTTCATACCATTCAAAAAGTGGTTTGATATTACCATCCTCAATTAAAAAAATTTCCACTTCCTCTATAGTCATACCTAATCTATCAATTTTCACCTTTTTCTTTGCTTTCTCTTCATCGGAAGGCTTCACCTTAGATACTTTTCATGCCTTCGTGCCCTTATGCTTGATTTATCTTACTTCTTCATCTGATTTAGTTGCTTCATCATCTTAAACAACACCATAGAATCTTGTGCTTTTATCCTTCTTCATCTTTCCTTCACTTTTGGATGTCTTGACTTGAGCTTTTGGGTATGTGCAGGATCATCATGCAAAAAATAGGCCCTTAACTGGCAAAAAATTTAAAAAAAACAGAGTTAGGCAACTTGACGTAAAAATTTGAATAAGTTATGTATATTATTTCAAAAACATGTAAGAATATAATCTATAGAAAATTGAATGTAGTTTATAAACTACTAGGTCTATTTTTTTTAAAAGAAATCTATTTGGTTAAAATTTGAAATTTCAATGTAGTAGTACTTAAATTTCAAGGAAAAAATAAGTAGGTGTCTTTCTAACCACCCTAACCACAATAAAATGATAGTATTATTTTATAATATTTTAGATATAAGTAGAGGACTCATGTCCTGATGTGATGGATATTTTATTGTAAATTTTTTTTGAGTAAATAATTAATTATGAATTTTTTATGACAACTTTTAAAAAATATAAAAACTCGTATGTTTGACCACCTTAATTTGTTCAAAACTTCATGAAATTTATTTTTTATTTTTTTAATCCTATAGTATGCAAAGCATAGAATGTGATGCATATTTTGGATTCAAAAAATGTGATACCTTTTGAAAGCTATAGATTTTTTCAATCAACCTATCAATCAGGACTTTAGTCGTAATTCAAATAAAAAATGAATAATAATCATTTATTTAATTCAAAGTAAAGCATAATTTATATTGGTGGAAAGCTGAGAATCTCCTTTAAAAACCCTTTTCATTTCATCAATTTTGGGTAATAAAAAAGTCATTAGCCACTTACCCTACACATACCCATAACATTGCCACTTTTTGGCCCATCATGATCCTACACATACCCTTTTACTAGGTTTGATTTCTTTGTAGCACCCGATGAGGTTACAAAACTCCTTGTAGATCTAGATTTGGCAAAGGATGTTGCTAGACTAACTAACTGAGTTCTAGCAGGCTCCCCTTCTTCAGCTTGTTCTCTTTTCTTCCTAGCTTCCCTCATTGCTTCAATTGATATGTTGTTGCTTTATACAAAAGCTTCAACTTCCTTTCTCACCTTTTGGACTATCATAGGATTCCTTAGTTGTGTCTGTACTTTCACATTCTTCTCTTCAAAGGTAACAAACCTTTCTTCTATCGGATTTCGAGGTTTACTCAATAAGTGTTGGGCATACAACTCCAAAATGTGTTCTTCAACCTCATATCCCATAAGCATTATCCAAACTGTTCTAGGTTCTCCTGCTTCCATTAAACACTAATCAATGTCAACCATGAACAAAATATTACATCCAATTCAATGAAATCATTAATTGTCATGGCTCTTTTGTCAAAAGTGGAACTGGTTGCCTTAGTGACTATTTGGTTCTTCACAACTTTCAATGTGGGCAACCCATCGAATGAATTCAAACCAGTAACAAAGCTTATAGCTTATCTTGTGATCTTGAAGGACTGATTTAACTATTGGATGTTGTTGAATTGTGGTTGTCATTGATGTCAACACTATTGGAATTAAAATGTCTTTAAGGTTGCATATGTTGAGGATATTAAGAAAATTGTGATAGAATAAGTTGTAGGTTGTCAGAGGTACAGTGAAGTTCAACATGTTGGCTAGCTTAGTATATTTATGATTAGAGGTTGTGGATCAAAGGGTTTTTTGTCAAGTGTATCTCGTTTATCCACATCAAGTTTCAAAGATCCGTGTGAAGATTTGATCGAGTTATGAGTATATGTGTTCTGGTAGTTATTTTGTTGCTTTAGTTAGTGTTCCTAAAAGAATATGATGTGATTCTAGTAGCTTGATTTGTTGTGGATGCTTCTATGTTCATTCATGATGCTTGTGGATGTTTTTAGATCAAGCTCTATCTGTGTTTTTGATCAACATTGATCGTTGTGCTTGTGATTGGTGATTATCTTTTATGTGTTCATGTTTTTCATATTCTTGGCCGACAGGGTGATCCTAGCTTGTTGTGGATCTTTGAGGAGTAATTGTTTAAAGAGTTTCATGTTCAAGGATGTTATTTTGGGTCTTCACTAAGTTGTGGCTGACATTGGTTGATTTTCATTGAAAATTATTTATGTTTTGGGCCAATAGCTTGTACACATTTTATTGTCTGTTGAAGTCGACATATAATTGATATTATCTCTTGTTGTGGATATATATAAGTGATTGTCTATTCCATTTGAAGGTGTGAGTGGCGATTAGATGTGTGAATAATGTCCTAATCATTCGAAGGTAGAAGCAAAGTGTGAAGAAGTGTTCATGTGCTTAATCATAACTATAATCAAGTATTAGCAAATGCTATTTTCTTAGTTCAAAACCTTGCAGATGTAATCTCAATGTTTCTGTAAGACAATGTGTCTTCTTTTGGGCAGTAATCCTTTTTGTATTTGAGGAGTGAGCTCTAGGCAGTGTGCATGAATGCATGTGAATTCCCCATTTATTATTCTTTATACTTTTAATAGGGGATAATCTTATGGACTAACTTCCACTGTGGTTTTTTCCCTAGGGTATGTGTAGAATCATGATGGGCCAAAAAGTGGTGATATGATGGGTATGTGGCTGACGACTTTTTTTTACCCAAAAATGATGAAATGAAAAGGGTTTTTAAAGGAGATTCTCAATTTTCCACCAATGTAAATTATGCTTTACTTTGAATTTAATAAATAATTATTATTCATTTTCTATTTGAATTACAACTAAAGTCCAAATTGATAGGTTGATTGAATTTAATAAATGTTTATAGCTTTCAAATGGTGTCATATTTTTTGAATCTCAAACATGCATCACATTCCATGCTTTGCATACTATAGGATCAAAAAGAAAAATGAATTTCATGAAGTTTTTACCAAGTTAAGGTGGTCAGACATACGAGTTTTATATATTTTTTAAAATTTGTAATATAACAATCATAATTAATTATTTACTTGAAAATAAATTACAAAAAAATATGCATCACATCAGGACACGAGTCCTATACTTATATATAAAATATTATAAAAAATATTGTCATTTTATTGTGGTTAGGGTGGTCAAATAAACACCTACTTCTTATTTTTTCCCTGAAATTTAAGTACTACTACATTGAAATTTCAAATTTTCACCAAATAGATTTTTTTTAAAAATAAACCTAGTAGTTTAGAAACTTCATTCAATTTGCTACAAATTTTATTGTTACATATTTTTGAAATAATATAGATAGCTTTTCCAAATTTTTACATCAAGTTGCTTAACTTTGATTTTTTTGAATTTTTTGCCACTTAAGGGCCTATTTTTTCCATTATGATCTTGCACATACCCCCTAACAGGGTTTCCATGTAAAAAAATACTAGTGTTGTGTGTGTTTATGATGTGTTGATGATTTATGCTTTCATGGTTATTAATCAAATTTGAGAATAAAGCTAATAAGTTTAATAAATTTTAATTTTTATGACAATTGATTCACTCCCCCCTCTCAGTTGTCTACCCTTGTGTTGCCAATAATTGGTATCAGAGAATGTTCCTTAGAAGAAGTTTAACAAATTAAGGTGATCAAGGATGGTGACATATAAGAAGGATAGTTTAAGATTTGATGAAACTAATTATTCTTTGTGGAAGACTCGAATGGAGTGTCGTCTGAGATGCATTGGTGAACCTTACTGGAACATTACAAGGAATAGGTATATCATCCCACATAATGGTCCTTCTACTGCTGCTGAGATTAAGGATGTTGAGTACAATATCAGGGCTAAGGAAGCATTGTTGAGTGCTCTGACTGATTCCAAGATGAAAAATGTAATGGATCTGAAGATTTCTTATGAAATCTGGAAAAAGTTGGAAACTTTGTATGAGGTTGATGCTCATGTGAAGATTGCTAAGATACAAAGCTTGAAAGGGAAATATGAAATGTTAGAATGGGTGATGATGAAAATATTACTTCTTTTATGCAGAGAGGGAATGAACTTGTGTGTAGTATCAGATGTGGTGGTGGAACTTTGGAAGAATCAGAGATTGTCGCTAAAGTGCTTAGATCCTTGCATGTTGCATACAAAGCTAAAGCTACTGCTATTGAGGAGATCCAAACCATGACAAATATAACTAGAGACATGTTGATAGGTAATTTTACTACTTTCGAGTTAAGTGAGTTGGTGATTCTCTTCCTAAAACATAATCTACATTCAAAGCTACTATCTCCAAAAAAGATAAGTAGAGATATGATCTAGGAGAAAGCTCTTCTAGAAAAATATTCAAGTATGAGGAGGAAATGAGAGAGATTGAAGAGAGGAGAGAAAACTAGACGATCTTGAAGCACTTATTTTTAAGAGGGAAGCCAGAGGAGAAGGTAAGTATAAAGAAAAAATTCCTATTAAATTTTTTTCTTGCAGTAAGATAGGTCATTTTGCATCAAGGTGTCCAGAGAGAGTTCCTAAGCCAAGATCTAGCAAGCCTAGATTTCAAAGAAAGTGTTATTATGTTGTTGATGAAGGTGTGAAAGATGATGAATCTCATAAAGGAAATGTAAGTCAAGATTAATGGGAATTTATTGCTAGCTATCAAGGAAAATGATCCAGTACCTATTGAATTTGCTAGTTGCACAAATGTGGAGAAAGCCCTAGCTGCTAGAGTTGAAGAAAAAGATGAATGGGTGATTGATAGTGGATGATCCCATCACACGATAGGTGATAGAAGTAAATTTGTGAGCTTGGAAAAGTATGATGGTGGTGTTGTAAGATTTGGTGATAACACACCTGGTATAATCCATGGCAGAGGATCCATTTCTCTTGATGGTAAACATAATACTAATGATGTTCTATATGTGGAAGGTTTGAAGCTTAATCTCTTAAGTGTTGGAAAAATGGTTGAAAAGGGATATAATCTTGAATTCAAGAATGGTAAGTGTAGAATATTGGGAAGCTCTAGAAATTTGATTGCTTCTGGTGCAAAAATAAAAGGTAATATCTTTCATCTAAATGCTTCTAGTAAAAGTTGTCTGATTGCTCAAGTTGATGAAAGTTGGTTGTGGCATAGGAGAATGTGTCATGCAAACTTTGACAATATTATCAAAATAATTTCTAATCAAGAAATGAGAGATCTTCCTAAGTTGATGAAACCTACTAATACTATATGCAACGAATGTCAGTTAGGGAAGCAAACTAGAATTTCATTTTGGAGCAAACAACATTATTCGAATGAAGTGTTGGAGCTTGTGCATACTAACTTGTGTGGTCCTTCTAGAGTCAGAAGTTTACAAGGAGACAAGTATTTCATACTACTCATTGATGATTATTCTAGATTGATGTGGGTTACTTTCTTCAAAGAAAAATTTGAAGCTCTAGAAAAAATCAATATTTTCAAGGCTATAGTTGAGATAGAAAAAAGTCTAAAGATTAAATGTCTGAGATTAGATAGAGGTGGAAAATTCACTTCCAACGAGTTTAATTCCTTTTGTGACGAGCATGGGATAAATAGATAATTATCTGCCCCATGGACCCCTCAACAAAATGGAGTTGTGGAAAGGAAGAATATGACAATTCAAGATGTTGCTAGGACTATGATGCTAGAAGAAAATGTTCCTCAAATCTACTAGAGAGAAGCTATGAGTATTGTTGTTTACACTCTCAACCGGGTACATGTCAAAGGAGATACCGATAAGACTCCTTATGAGCTATGGTATGCTTATAAGCCTACTATTAGATACTTCAAAATATTTGGTAGTAAATGCTATATCAAAAGAGATGAAGATATAGGAAATTTTGATGCTAGAAGTGATGAAGGAATCTTTCTTGGTTATTCTACTAAAAGAAAAGCCTACCAGTGCTATAATAAGAGATTGAGGAAAGTGGTTGAAAGTGCTAATGTCAAGGTTGATGAAGGCATAGTTAGACCATCCAAAACCTATGGATATGATTTAGACAAAGGAAATAAAGTTCAAACTTCAAATCAAGTTCAAAACATTTTAGTGAATCAGGAAAATCAAGAGGAAGGAACTAGTGAAAGTGTAGAAGTGAGATCACAAGAGCCTAAAGTTCAAGAACATCCTAAGACTCCAAGGTATGTAATACTAAATCATTCAGAAGATCAAGTTGTTGGTGATAAGAACAAAGGTGTTCAAAATAGGAGAAAAAATGCAAAACAATATTGTTTGATTTCAAAGACTGAGCCTAATAGTCTCAATGAAGCAAGCAAAGATGAACATTGCAAGGAAGCAATGAAAGAACTACTGCAAATTGAGAAGAATGATACATGGATTCTTGTTCCCAAACCTAAAGACAAAAATGTAATTGGAACTAAATGGGTCTTTCAAAACAAACTAAATGTGCAAGGTGAAGTTGTTAGAAACAAAGCAAGATTGGTGTGTAAAGGATATTCTCAGATGGAAGGAATTGACTTTGAGGAAACTTTTGCTCTTGTTGCTAGGATTGAAGTAGTGACACTATTTATTGCTTATGATGCTTACAAAAAATTCAAGGTTTATCAAATGGATTTCAAGTTAGCATTTCTAAATGGTGAACTAGAAGAAGTATATATTGAGCAACTTGATGGATTTCAATTGATTGATTAGGGAGATATGGTTTTTTGGTTGAAGAAAGCACTGTATGGACTCAAGCAATCCCCAAGAGCATGATATGCCAAATTGTACAAATATTTGTTGAAGCTTGGATTTAATAAAGGTACTGTTGATAGTAATTTGTAATTCAAGATTGATGATGATAAAGGTTTGATTGTTGAAGTATTTATTTATGATATCATTTTTGGAGGAGATGATAGTTTGTGCATGAAGTTTGTTAATGAGATGTAGAGTGAGTTTGAGATGTCTATGATTGGAGAGATGAAATTATTTTTGGGATTGCAAATTACTCAACTAGATAAAGGGATCTTTATATCTCAATCCAAGTATCTGAAAGAATTGTTGAAGAAGTTTGGTATGGAAGATTCAAAGCTAGTTGGTACACCTATGGTGGCCGGATGTAAGTTGACACAAGATGATGATTCTACTAAGACAAATCAGACTAGATATAGATCAATGATTGGTGGATTGCTCTATTTGACTCAAACTAGTGGTGGTGCATTTTTATTGGGAAAGAAGTTGATTTCATGGTTAAGTAAGAAGCAGAATGCTATTTCTTTATCTATTGTAGAGGCATAATACATTGCTGATGCTAACAATTGTACTCAAATATTGTGGATGAAGTAGATGTTGAAAGATATCAGAGTTGTGTATGATGAACCTATTGCTATATTATGTGATAATTCAAGTGCAATTAACATTTCTAAGAATCTAGTGTTGCATTCAAAGACCAATCATATATCTATCAAGTTTCACTTTTTGAGAGAGAAGGTAAGTGAAAAGGAAGTGAGATTGGAGTATGTGCCTACTAAGGAACATATTGCATATATCTTTACCAAGCCATTTCCTAAGGACACTTTTGAGTATCTCAGAGGAAAGCTATGGGTGATTACCCCTCCTAATCATAACTAAGATGCATTGACTTGCATCAATATGTGCATTTCATAGTCATATCTTGATCCAGATTGATGTTGTGGTGGATGCTACTCAGGGGGAGTAGTTAAATGTTTAGAAATGTGTTTCAAATCTTATGTAGAGAAAGATAATATGTATCTTTATCTTTGATGTCAAATGAGGAGAAGATTCATGTGAAAAAAATTGTGGGAAGAAGAGTCATGAGGAAGAGTTAAGGAGAAAAGAGTTAGAATCTAAGGGGGAGAAAGTGCTAAGAGAAAGTTGCATTGATGGTGTTTTTCACATCATGTGTTTCCATCAATGCCAAAGGGGGAGATTGTTGGATGTTGTTGAAATGTAGTTGTCATTGATGTCAAAACTATTGGAATTAATGTCTTTAAGGTTGTATATGTCGAGGATATTAAGAAAATTGTGATAGAATAAGTTGCAGGTGGTCAGAAGTGCAATGAAGTTTAGTATGTTAGCTAGCTTAGTATAATGATTATTAGAGGTTGTGGATAAAATGGTTTTTTTTCAAGTGTAACTAGTTTATCCACGTCAAGTTTCAGAGATCCACACAAAGATTTGATCAAATTATGAGTATCTGTATTACAACAGTTATTTTGTTACTTCAGTTAGTGTTCCTGAAAGAAGATGATGTGATTCCAGTAACTTGATTTGTTGTGGATGATTCTATGGTGATTCATGATGCTTGTGGATGTTTCTAGATCATGCTCTATCTATGTTGTTGATCTGCATTGATCATTGTGCTCACGATTAGTGATTTTATTTTGTGTGTTCATGTTTTTCATGTTCTTGGCTGACAGGGTCATCCTAGCGTGTTGTGGATCTCTAAGGAGTATTTTTTAAAGAGTTTCATGTTTGAGGATGTTATTTTGGGTCTTCACTAAGTTGTGGCTAGCATTGGTTGATTCACATTGAAATTTATTTATGTTTTGGGTTGACAGCTTGTACACATTTTATTTTTTGTTAAAGCCGACATATAATTGATGTTTTCTCTTGTTGTGGATATATGTAAGTGATTGTTTATTCTATTTGAAGGTATGTGTGGTGATGAGATGTGTGAATAATTTCCTAATCATTCAAAGGAAAAAGAAGAGTGTGAAGAAGAGTGAGCAAAGAGTGAAGTGTTCATGTGCTTAACCAGAACTGTAATCAGGCATTAGCAGATGCCATTTTCTCAGTTCAATATCTTGTAGATGTAATCTGAATGTTTCTATAAGATAGTGTGTCTTCCTTTGGGCAGTAAGTCTTTTTGTATTTTAGCAGTGAGCTCTAGGTAGTGTGTCTGAATGCATGTGCATTCCCCATTTATTATTCTTTATACTTTTAATAGGGTATAATCTTGTGGACTAACCTCCACTGTGGTTTTTCCCCTAATAGGGTTTCCATGTTAAAAATTATTGGTGTTATGTGTGTTGATGATGTGTTGATGATTTATGCTTTCATGGTTATTAATCAGATATGAGAATAAGGCTAATAAATTTAATAAGTTTAAATTTATTTGACAACTGATTCACCCCCCTCTTAGTTGTCTGCCCTTGTGTTTCCAACATTAACCACATGAACTCAACATGCACTCAACTTAGTATGTACCGGAACCATTCATTTTTGTCGAACAAGGGAAACTTCATAATTTGTGTGAACTTCTTCTCCTCCAAAGTATTAAATTTAGACCTTACATAGAGATCTTCTCCCACAATGTGATTTGTGTACAAATTTAACAACTAGGAGCTTCCTAATTCTTCAACATTCACATGAATATATGCCCTAATATCTTCAATGTGCAAAACACCATACAAAATGGAAGAAAATGCACCTAATGGTTCTATATCAATGGATTTGAACGGGTGCCATTTTAATTTTGAACAGGGTCTATCCTTAATATCTATAACCAACGGAGTGGCCATTTCCAAAAAATTCAAGTTCACAAGTTTTGCAAATAAATACCTTTCGCTAGATTAGGGTTTGTTCGCTGAATCACCTTTAGACTTGTATCTTTCCAAAAATTACTTGCAGTGCTGTCCAAACTTCTTCTTAAAATGCAATACAATGAACGAGGAATAGAAGTAACATTTTATCGTTCACACACCTAAATTTTTATTGCAATAAATGCTTTTTCCCTAGGTCTTCCAAATACCTTGTTTTCATAGTCACTGAAAGAAAATTCTTCTACTGACCTTCAATTTGCATAAATTTCCTCCATAAGTGTTCCCAAAACATTTATAGATCACTAATGCAATCGTTTCAATTTTCCACATTCTCGTACCAACTACCGGCAGGGGGGTAAAAGATTTTCTTGAGAGCTCTTGCTAGGCCATAGGCCTTGAACTAATTCTTGGAGGAATTTCCAGCACTGGATTCTAGTGTGGATTCATTCCCTACATCAGAACCACTCTTCTTCACCCATGTATTCTTCATTTGATTCATTATCTCATCTGCAGTAACTTTTCCTTTTCCCTTATCATCCTTTTGCATATTTTTCCCTTTGTTTATCAGACCCTTCTTGCTTCTAAAAAATCTTGCATGTGGCTGGATTTGTTAAAATTATAGCACACAAAATTTCTTTGTCTAGACCATTTATTCCATTGATTTTCTCTTTCTCTACACTGGTTAGCAATATGGCAAAATATATTATAGGAATAACATCTAACATTTCTATTGAAAAAGTTGTTTCTCATATTTCTACATTCAATTGACTTATGACCATACTTATTGCAATTGAAACAACAATCGAAGAATGATGGACCACTTGGATTCATTCTACTTCTACATTGGGCAGCCATATGACCAAATTTATTGCAAACAAAACAATATCCATTAAAATTTTGGGCATTAAGTTGTCTTATCAGATACCTTCTAGATATGCTTGGCTGATCTTTCCTGGCCTAAATTTCCTTTGACCATATCCGAATCTTTCTCCTTTATCATATCCAAGACCATTCTTATCATTTCCAATCTTCTGACTTTGAATCAGTTCATCAAGCTTAGTTGAGCTGATCTTGAACTTCTCCTTATATTCATTTGCAGTAGCAAGTTCATCCCTGAGAATAACAATCTCTCTTTCAAGATCTTCTTCATTTTTTTTGGATTGTTGCAATTCAAGCTCCAGCTGATTGAATCCACCATTAATTATGCTGCATTCTTCATATCTTTCTTTCAAGGATTGAGTGAGATTCTCTTCATTCTTCTTTTTCTCTTCAATCTCCTTGGTCATTCTCATCACAATAGATTTCATCTCATGCTTTAGGACAACATTATCTCTAGTGAGATTTTCACATTCTTCTGTCTTTTCCTTCAAGGCTTGACTTAGGTGTTCATCTTACATGCTTTTACTCTATTTCTACTTGAGTTGACCATAGATTTCCTTTCTCTTTTCCTTGGATTTATTGATTTAGTCTTTCAATAACTAAATTAATTTCTCAACATTCATGAGGCTTGCTTGCAATTCCCAGACTTCAGATTTGGATTGATCAAGATCATTTAGTGCCACCAATTTTTTTTTATGAAGACTACTAGAATCCATTGAAGCACCTTCCTAGATATTCCCTAAGCTATTAAACTTATTTTGAGGAACTAAGCTCTGATATCAATTGTTGGAATCAAGGAACACTGAGAGGGGGGGTGAATCAGTGTTCTACAAAATTTAACTTTACTAAATTGACCTTTAAACCACTTATAGCATTGAACCAAAAGAAAGATGCAAGCACACAAAGAAATCAACCACAACAACATAACACAAGGATATTTTATGTGGAAACCCTGTTAGGGGAAAAACCATAGTGGAGGTTAATCCACAAGATAAGTATACTGAAAATAATTTTTTACAAATGGGGAATGCACATGCATTCAAGTACACTGGTGTACGAGCACCTAGGAAGAATTAGGTAGCACTAGGAAAATTTGTGAGCCTAGGATGAAATTTTCTGGTTTTAAATGAATTAAGGTCATGTTGACCATTTAGTTTTGGGTTAGAGGTGTTAGAACATGTTAGGAGGAAGGTTGATCAATAGCTCATGGTAGAATAGATGAGTTTCACAATTTGTTTCCACTAGGATTCACTAGGAATTGGAAATAAAGCCCAAAATGTTGCATTTGTGAAATTTTGGCCTAATGTGGTGGTTATGTCCAACCAAGGAAGAAGTAACCACTTTATGAACCTTTAAAAGATGGACCTTGACTTGGAGTTGAGGTTGGAAAAACATTGGAGTTTGTAATTAGTTTGAAATTAGAAAACAGTGATATTTTGTATGTGCATTTTCCTGTTTTGTTCCTGTTTCTAAGTTAGTAGGTTAATGGATTGATCAAGGAAATTTGTATAGATTAGAATGTAGATAAATTTTATTTGAAGCATTGTTTGGAACAATATATAGTAGGTTACTCGTTTCCAATTTTTCTTGTAGATACTTTATTCTTTCTTCAATTGCAGTTTTGCCTCGTAAACTATGAAAAATGGGGTTTTAGTTTACATTTCCACTGTACTTAGAGTATGGGCTTGTGGGAAATGTGTCTAGGATCCATGTATGTAAATAGGTTAGGTTTAGGAGTCTATAGGAGACAAAGGATCATGGGAAAAGTCTCTTCCCAGGCGAGCTTGGCAATGCCCGGTTAGGAAAGACAGTGAGAACAAGGCACTTGGTTTGTAGGGGTTGACCTTTCCCTATCAAGTAATGGTGTGGAGAGGTAGAAAGATGCCTTAGAAAGGCTTGGCATGAAGGAAGAGGTTTCACCAGTCCATTTGGTGATTGGAAAAAGCTGACAGTTCACTATGTGGTCAAGAAATGGCCTAAAAAGCCCTAATTCTTACAAAATGAGGGTTATGCCTGTGTACAGATAGAGAAGGCCTATAACCTCAAAAATATTTGAGAGGAAGGAAAATGAACCAGGATTCCCACAGAAATATTATGATGTTCCTTAGAAAGATTGGAGATTGAGCCTATTTTCTTAGGTTAGGAGGCCTAATTGGGGCTCTAGGGCTTGTAGCCTTTTCTAACCCTAGGAGAGGGTTTGGTAGAAGCGATGGAGAATTGGAGTCTAGTGATTGATCAAGAACCCTAGAGGGATAGTCTTGAGGCCATGGGACACATCACACACCCCTGCATCGAATTAGTGAAGGTTGGAGATTTAGCTAGCCTTTAGGAAGACTAAGGGCTAAGGAGAGAATGGCAGAGAGAGCACCAAGATTGGCTTGGTTAGGGAAATGGAGATGATAGTAGGGTTGGATAGGAGAACCAAGGGTGCCTCACAAGCATTAGGGCCTATAGGTTAAGGTGGTGGAGAGTGACACCAAAGGGGTTTGCCAAGGTGAGACCCAGAGCATGGAATAGTGAGTGTTCCAACCAACTCTTCCCTATTAGATTAGTATCAGAGCAAGAAAAAGATTTTGGAAGAATCTTGCATGTCAGACCTTGAATCTAGTGGTTCTACCATCATGGTGAAAAATATAGAACTGGCCAAGATGGTCGAAGGACAGGAGGAAGACAATAGGCTACTAAGGGAAAGACTGGCACAACTTGAAGAGACATTGAGTAATGTGCTAAACAAGACCGATGAGGATGGTAATAGGGTACCAAAGAAGGAAGAGGTTGCAGAAGAAGACAAGATCCTTGAACCTGACCCTGTTCTACAAGAGGATCCTTTCTTGAAGGCATTGAAAGCTTTGAGTGGAAAAGCACTTGAAGGCATACCATTGTTTAGTGGAAAAATGGAAGCTGATTTAGTTATTGAATGGATAGAGGGAATGGAAAACCATTTTGAATGTGATGGAGTCACTGAAGCACAAAAGGTAAAGGTGGCCAAATAAATACTGAGAGGATCTTCCTTGACATGGTGGAAATTCATACAAATAGAGAGGGAAAAAGAAGGTAAGAGACCAATTTTAACTTGGAAGGGTATGGTTGCAAAGGTGAAAGAAGCATACATACCAGATGATTATGAAATTCAGTTACACAAGAAGAGACAAAGCTTGAGGCAAAGAGACCAAGATGTGAACACTTACACTAAGGAGTTCCAAAAACTTTGTATGAGGTCTAATGTGACAGAGGATGAAAGTCTTAAGGTGGCTAGATACCTTAACGTCTTGAAGTGGAACATTCAAGAAGAGATGACTCTTCTAAGTCCCAAAACAGTACACCAATGTTACCAATTGGCTCTAAAGATCAAGGAAAGAAGCAAGAGGAAACAAGAACAAGCTTCTAAGGGTAGAGGCAAAGGCAGAGATCAAAGAGGACATAGAGGTGGATATCAAGGTAGAGGGACTGAGCAAAGAAATCAGGGAGAGTCTAAACTCATAGAGCATGGAGGTGAAACATCTTCTAGAGGAGGATATAATAGGGGTAGAGGTTCTCAAGGAGGATCAAATAGAGGAAGAGGAGCAAGCAGAAGCAATTCATACTTTACAAACATGAAATGCTACCATTGTGGTCAAGTTGGACACCAGCTTATAGGTGTCTGGAGAAAGCATCTTCATCAAGCAATGAGAAGAGAGTGGCTTATGCACAAGAGGAAAACATGAGTCCTAAGTCATCTGAGGTCAGTCACATTGAATCTCAGATGGGAGAGAAACTGATGTTTAGAAGAGTGTTGATCAGACAACCGGTCAAGGAAGAACCAAAACAAAGAAGAGCTCTATTTAGAGTGAAGTGCAAGATACTTGGTAAAGTATACAAGGTCATTGTAGATTCAAGTTCAATAGATGATATCATCTCAGAAGAAGTAGTAATGAAACTGAAAATGAAAAAGGTACCCCACACTAACCTCTACAAGGTAACATGGCTCAACAAAGGGCAGAGTGTTCTAGTGAATGAGCAAGTAACAATGGAGTTTTCCATTGGAGGCTATAAGGAAAAGTTAGTTTGTGATGTTTTACCCATGGATGCATGCCATCTATTATTGGGTAGACCATGGCAGTATGATAGAAGTGCCATGTATGATGGGAAAGAGAATAGCATTTCATTCAAGAAGGATGGGAAAACTTTCAAGTTGCAGTCACTGTCAGAAGAAGAAGAGGGACAGTCAAAGACACCAAGTGTCATGTTGAGTAGTGGGAAGGAGTTCCTTAACAACCTACATCAAGGGGGTGAAGGCTATGTGGTTATGTTACAACCTAAAGAAGAAGACAAGGCTGAAAAGATAGTCATACTCGGAGCAGTCCTAAAGTTGTTGGATCAGTTCAAGGACATTGTAAGTGATGGTGCACCTGCAACTCTACCACCAAAGAGAGCCATAATTCATCAAATTGACTTCATACCTGGAGCCTCATTGCCTAACAAAGCAGCTTATAAGCTTACACCAGATCAGAATCTAGAGGTAGCTAGACAAGTGCAGGAGTTGTTGGATCAAGGATTGATTCAAAAGAGCATCAGCCCATGTGTAGTACTAGTGGTCTTAGAAACCAAGAAAGGAGGCAAGTGGAGATTATGCACTGATTCTAGAGCAATAAATAGAATCACAATCAAGTATAGGTTTCCTATTCCTAAAATTAAGGATATGATGGATTGTCTTGGAGGAGATCAATACTTCACCAAGTTGGATCTCAAGAGCGGATACCATCAGATTAGAATCAAGGATGGAGATGAGTGGAAGATAGCTTTTAAGACAAATGATGGGTTGTATGAGTGGAGAGTTTTGCCATTTTGCCTCTTTAATGCCCCTAGCACATTCATGAGGCTCATGAATGAGGTGCTTAAAGACTTTATAGGGATATTTATGGTGGTATACCTTGATGACATCCTCATATTCAGCAAGACACCAGAAGAACATTTAAAGCATGTGGAGATGGTTCTTAGAAGTTTGCAAGAAGAGAAGTTAGCCATCAATCTAGAGAAATGTGAGTTCTTTAAACAGGAGCTTGTGTATTTGGGGTTTGTAGTATGCCAAGGATCATTGAAGATGGATCCAAGCAAGGTGGAAGCTATCCTAAACTGGCCTACACCAACCACAGGGATAGAGGTAATAATTTTTTATGGATTAGCCCAATTTTATAGAAAATCCATAAGGAACTTTAGTGGTATATGTGCATTAGTCCTAGATACAATCAAGGGTGGTTCAAAAACTAAGTTTGTGTTGAAGTCCTCAAGAAGCTGAGAAAGGGTTTGAGAAACTGAAACAAGAGGTGGCAACTCATCCTATTCTCTTATTACCTAGTTTTGACAAATTGTTCACTATTGAATGTGATGCAAGTGGAGTGGCAGTAGGAGGAGTGCTAAGTCAAGAAGGCAGGCCTATAGCCTTCTTTAGTGAGAAGCTCAATGAAGTAAAGAAGAGGTATTCAACTTATGACTTAGAACTTTAGGCTTTGGTTCAGACACTTAGGAAATGGAGGCATTACCTTCTACCCAAGGAATTTGTAGTCTTTACTGACAATCAAGCACTTAGCTATATCAATACTCAAGAGAAGTTGAGTAATAGGCATTTGAAGTGGATGGAATACATCCAAGCTTTTACGTTCACCATCAAGCACAAGAAGGGACAGCTAAACAAAGTAGCAGATGCATTGAGCAGGAGGTTGTTAATAGTGCAAGAGATACAAGTGAAGAGCATAGGGATTGACAGTTTTAAAGATCTCTATGGGGAAGATGAAGACTTTTTAGAGGTCTATAAGGTATGTTCTAACTTTAAGAATCATTTCCATAGCCAATACTCATAGTATACATTGCAAAGTGGGTTATTGTTTAAAGGAAATTAGTTATGAGTTCCAAGAGGGTCAATGAGGGAAAATCTCATTCAAGAAAAGCATAATGGAAGTCTTAGTGGACATTTTGGCATCAACAAGACTTTAGAACTAGTTCAAAGATTCTATTACTGGCCTAAGTTGGCAAGAGACGTTAGAAAGTATGTGGAACAATGTGTTGTGTGTATGAAAGCTAAGGGAGGAGCTAGTAATGCTGGTCTTTATCAACCCCTACCCATTCCTAACAGACCATGGGAGTGTGTAAGCATGGATTTTGTGGTAGGCCTTCCTAAGACCAAGACTGGTTTTGACAGTGTCTATGTAGTAGTGGACAAATTTAGCAAAATGAGTCATTTTATCCCCTGTAAAACTACTCATGATGCTAGTTACATAGCTCATCTCTTCTTCAAGGAAGTTGTAAGGATCCATGGATTGCCTTTGAGCATTGTTTCAGATAGGGATGTGAAGTTCATGAGTCATTTTTGAAAGACTCTATGGAGTAGATTGGGTACCAACCTGTCATTTGGATCAGCTTACCATCCTCAGACCGATGGTCAAACAGAGGTGGTTAATAGGGTGCTAGGTAACCTTCTAAGGTGCTTACCTAAGGAGTATGGACAGACATGGGATATGGTTATCTCACAAGCTGAGTATGCTTACAATGATAGTGTGAACCAGACCACAGGGAAGAGTCCTTTTGAAGTTGTGTATGGGATGCACCTAAGAGGCATATGTGAGCTCAGAGATCTTGGAGCTATGGAGCATAGAAGTGGACATGCAGAGGACTTTATTCAAACCATGAAAGAGATTCAGGAGTAGGTGAAGAAGACAATCACCGAGGCTACACAAAAGTTGACGGAGAAGGTAGATTTGTCAAGGAAGGATGTGCAATTTGTAGTAGGAGACTATGTCATGGTCCACCTTAACAAGTCAAGGCTGAAAAAGGGACTGTAAACCAAGTTGTAAATGAAAAGAGTAGGACCATGCAAGGTATTGGCCAAGTATGGAAGGAATGCCTATAAGTTGGAGTTACCGTCCGATCTAGGAATCTCACTAGTTTTCAATATAGCTGACTTGATCAAGTACAAGGGGACAGTCAATGATGTGAACAGAATAGTAAGGAGATCTTCAAGGACATCAGCAATATATCCTTACCTAATCAATACAAGCCTCAGGTAGAGAAGATCTTGGAGTCAAGAGTGAAAAAGTCTACAAGGCACAAGGTGTACATGGAGCACCTTATCTAGTGGAAGAACAAGCATGAATCAAAAGCCACATGTATACAAGAAGATCAGTTCAAGAAGTTTGGTATTGACATGTCATTGATCTCTCCTTCCATTCCTTAGTGTTTGGGTAGAGAGGGGGAGAATGGTGCAGTAGCACCTAGGAAGCATTAGGTAGCACTAGGCAAATTTGTGAGCCTAGGATGAAATTTTGTGGTTTTAAATGAATTAAGGTCATGTTGACCATTTAGTTTTTGGTTAGAGGTGTTAGAACATGTTAGGAGGAAGGTTGATCAGTAGGTCATGGTAGAATAGATGAGTTTCACAATTTGTTTCCACTAGGATTCACTAGGAATTGGTAATAAAGCCCAAAATGTTGCATTTGTGCAATTTTGGCCTAATGTGGTGGTTATGTCTGACCAAGGGAAGAAGTAACCACTTTATGAACCTTTAAAAGATGGAACTTGACTTGTAATTGAGGTTGGAAAAACATTGGAGTTTGTAATTAGTTTGAAATTAAGAAAACAATGATATTTTGTATGTGCATTTTCCTGTTTTGTTCCTATTTCTGAGTTAGTAGGTTAATGGATTGATCAAGGAAATTTGTATAGATTAGAATGTATAGAAATTTTCTTTGAAGAATTGTTTGGAACAGTAGATAGTAGGTTACTCATTTCCAAGTTTTCTTGTAGATACTTTGTTCTTTCTTCAATTGCAGTTTTCACTGGTAAACTATGAAAAATGGGGTTTTAGTTTACATTTCCACTGTACTTAGAGTATGAGCTTGTGGAAAATGTGGCTAGGCTCCATGTCTATAAATAGGTTAGGTTTAGGATTCTGTAAGAGACAAAGGATCATGGGAAAAGTCTCTTCCTAGGCGAGCTTGGCAATGCCCAGTTAGGAAAGATAATGAGAACAAGGCACTTGGTTTGTAGGGGTTGACCTTTCCCTGTCAAGTCACTGTGTGGAGCGCTAGAAAAATTCCTTACAAAGGCTTGGCATGAAGGAAGAAGTTTCACCAGTCCATTTGGTGATTGGAAAAAGCTGACAGTTCACTATGTGGTCAGAAAATGGCCTAAAAAGCCCTAATTCTTACAAAATGAGGGTTACACTTGTGTACGGATAGAGAAGGCCTATAACCTCAAAAATATTTGAGAGGCAAGAAAATGAACTAGGATTCCCATAGAAATATTGTGATGTTCCTTAGAAAGATTGGATATTGAGCCTATTTTCTCGGGTTAGGAGGCCTATTTGGGGCTCTAGGGCTTGTAGGCTTTTCTAACCCTAGGAGAGGGTTTGGTGGAAGCGATGGAGAATTTGGAGTCTAGTGATTGATCAAGAACCCTAGAGGGATATTCTTGAGGCCATGGGAGACATCACACACCCCTGCATCGAATTAGTGAAGGTTGGAGATTTAGCTAGCCTTTAGGAAGACTAAGGGCTAAGGAGAGAATGGCAGAGAGAGCACCAAGATTGGCTTGGTTAGGGAAATGGAGATGATAGTAGGGTTGTCCAAGAGAACCTAGGGTTCCTAAAAAGCATTAGGGCCTATAGGTTAAGGTGGTGGAGAGTGACACCAAAGGGATTTTCCAAGGTGAGACCCAGAGCATGGAACAGTGAGTGTTCCAACCAACCCTTCCCTATCATACACTGCCTAGAGCTCACTACTCAAATACAAAAGGATTACTGCCTAAAAGAAGACTCACTATATTATAGTCAAATTTACATAAACAACCGGAGTGGATGAACTATGAGATTGCATCTGCTAATGCTTGATTATATAGTTCTAGTTAAGCTCATTGATCACATTCTTTGCATTCTGTTTGATTTCGCTCTTGAAACTCAATATTCTTTAATTTGAATCACAAATATTTATTCTTCTCAAATAAAATTGCACACAATCGATCTATATTCCTTCTCACTCTTGCATGATATCATATCACATTGTGTGTCAAAATAATATGAATAATCGATTATATATATCCACGACTAGAGATTACATCAACTGCATGTTTACTTTAACAAAATAAGAAAATGTGTACAAACTACTGGCTCAATCCATAAACAATTATCAATGTGAACCAAACAATTTCAGCCAAAAAATAGTAAGGACCCAGAATAACATGTCTTGAACACAAAACACCTTAAATAGTTATGCCTTGAAGATTTGCAACATGCTACAATCACCTAGTCAATCTTTATGCACTATTAGACTGAAATCAATAAACCAGATCTTCTAACTTGCACACCAATCAATGTGAGGCCCTATGATTCAAAGATAAGATAGTTCATACATCAAAAGACCTTCCCTAAGATCCACAACACAAATAGGAAATTACATATGAGTCAATGTACACAACTCTGTCAGATGCCCTATTTTAGCTTTGACAGTTAACACATATCTTCAATCTAACTTCCGGTATAAGCAAATACTGAAGTGTGGATAGGATTACTGATGAGGGTTGCGATCAATGACAAAACCAAATGATTTGGCCAATGTCTTTTGCAAACAAAAAGTGATACATCATTATTGCTAGGAAAAGTGTTGCATGAAATGTGATGAGTAGTGATTTATTAATATTATTTCATTATTAATAGGATGAAAATTATATGATTAATCAATTAAATTATAGATATTTATTCAATCAATTATAGAGGAAATGGTCATGTGATGAGTTGATTGCAGATAAAATGGTGATGTGTCAATTTTAGGTCTCTACACATTGCACCTTGGGTTTTATAGAATTGAATTCAATTATTGTGATTATGTCAAATAACTGATGGTAAGTTCCTTTTACATAGACCTTTTATACCTAGATCCATGTTACACAAGGGAAGTATTTTTTGACACCCTCCTTTTATAAGTATGCTAATGCACCTAGCTCATTGGGGGTATTCACATAGTCATGCCATTTCTCACTGATTTTTGTGGTCATTTAGAGAATGGAATTGTACATTCACATAATGGAAAATGACATAATCTCATGTAAATTTAGTCCCCTTCCCCCATGTTATTTACTCGTCCACTTACACTTATTCCTACACATTTATTTATAACCAAGTGAGCATATGTACACACACTCCAATATATTCATCCAAATGATACATGAATATATATATATATATATATATATATATATATATCCTTGATCATTTCCATAAGTTTTGGGTAACCTTGAGGCCACAAACATGATCCCTAAAATCAAAAAAATTAAACATAAATTCTATGCAATTATTATCTATTTATTTACCATTAAGGGCTAATCAAAGACATACATATAATTTATTACTATGTCTTTGTATTTAAAGTCATTTTATTACATTCATTTTACCTCTCTTCATCATTTAAGCACTTATTCCTACACATTTAGTTTTAACCTTATGCAAATGTGCACACACTCTAATATACTTGTGGAAATGATACATTAATAATACTTATTCATACACCTATTCCTATACACATGTCATAAATCTTTATCTAAGTCTTTGGACACATCTAAGTGGGTTATTTCCATGGGTGCGTTGTTGATCCTTTAGATACAATATTGGTCCCTAAAATATAAAAATTTAAATATAAATTCGAGGAAATTGTTGCATATTCCCTTCCCACTAACAACTAGCTAAATATGTGTATACATAATTTGTTACTATGTCCTTGCATTTAAGACCACTTATTACATTCATTTTACATCTCTTCATTATCTAACCATTTAGTTGAACTTACCATTGTATTATAAGGTAACATTTCAATTTGGTGCAATAAAATGAACCTTGATTTGCACTTTCATACTAGGCTTCCTTTCTATCTTTGATCATTTTACATAGTTTTTTAGATTGATCTAGGAGAACTAGTCCCCTAGCAACATATTAATAGCCCTCTAGAGATACTTTTAAAACATTTTATAGCGAATTAGAAAGAAAAATAGACAATGGTGAACTAGGTCAGCATGAAAGTAAAGGCATAAGAAAGTATGGATCTACAGACAAGGAGGTGACCTGTAGTCGTTATGGATAATCATTACCATCAAAAGAAGATTCTTATCTTGACTTCACATACATAGAAAATGAAACGATAGACATTATTGAATGCAAATGTTGGAAATGGTGAAGCTCGTAAATGTCAACCAAAGACAAGGTTTGGTTCCCCCACAATACACAACGTAGATAGAAAAATTTTAGATACTATTTTCTTTCTTTCTCATGCTTTGATGGTGTAGTATGCCTTCTAATTCAGCTTTCCTTTTTGATGAGTCCTTTCATGGTGCCAAATTTTCAACTGATTAGTTGTGCATCTTCCCCAGATTTCAACTTTCATTTTCGACCAGCCCTTTCTCAAAGTGTTGAGTCAATAAGTCAAATCATAAACCCTAATCTTAGAGTCTTGTGAACTGATTAGTGTGTACATGGACATGCTAGGAACATAATTTGCACCTTCCCCACATTTGATTTTCTCCATTGAAATTGGCATGAAGGAAAGAGACACATAAGGCCATTACCTTTTGTCAACCAAAAATAATTCAATGCATTGTAGCTACGAAGATGACAACATCGGCTTTGGATAGTCGTAGAGTAGCTAGGCTATGCAATGCATTTTTTTATGTTGGAATTTTCATTGTAACAATATAACTCACAATTCAATTACATATGAGTCAATGTACACAACTTTGTCAGATGCCTTGTTTTAGCTTTGACAATTAACACATATTTTCAATCTAATTTCTAGTATAAGAAAATACTGAAGTCTAGATAGGATTACTGACTAGGGTTTCCATCAACTACAACACCAGATTATTTGTGCAATGTATTTTTCCAACAAAAAGTGATACATCATTATTGCTAGGAAAACTATTGCATGAAATGTGATGAGTAGTAATTTATTAATATTATTTCATTATTAATAGGATGAAAATTATATGATTAATCAATTAAATTATAGATATGTATTCAATCAATTATAGAGGAAATGGTCATCTGATGATTTGATTGTAGATAAAATGGTGATGTGTCAATTTTAGGTCTCTACACATTACGCCTTGGGTTTTATAGAATTGAATTCAATTATTGTGATTATGTCAAATAACTAGTGGTAAGTTCCTTTTAGATAGACCTTTTGTACCTAGATCCATGTTACACAAGGGAAAGAATTTTCTAACACCCTCCTTTGTATAAGTATGCTAATGCACCTAGCTCATTGGGGGTATTCACATAGTCATGTCATTTCTCACTTATTTTTGTGGTCATTTAGAGAATGGATTTGTACATTCACATATTGGAAAATGACATAATCTGATGTAAATTTATTCCCCTTCCCCCATTTTATTTACTCATCCACTTACACTTATTCCTACACATTTATTTATAACCTTGAGCATATGTGCACACACTCCAATATATTCATCCAAATGATACATCAATATATATATATATATATATATATATATATATATATATATATATATATATATATATATATATATATATCCTTGATCATTTCCATAAGTTTTGGGTAACCTTGAGGCCACAAACTTGATCCCTAAAATCAAAAAAATTAAACGTAAATTCCATGCAATTGTTATCTATTTCATTACCAGTAAGGGCTAAACAAAGACATACATATAATTTATTACTATGTCCTTGTATTTAAAGTCATTTTATTACATTCATTTTACCTCTCTTCATCATTTAAGCACTTATTCCTACACATTTGGTTTTAACCTTATGCAAATGTGCACACACTCTGATATACTTGTGGAAATGATACATTAATAATACTTATTCATACACCTATTCCTATACACATGTCATAAATCTTTATCTAAGTCTTTGGACACATCTTGGGTTATTTCCATGGGTGAGTTGTTGATCCTTTGGATACAATCTTGGTCCCTAAAATGTCAAAATTTAAATATAAATTTGAGGAAATTATTGCATATTCCCTTCCCACTAATAAGTAGCTAAATATGTGTATACATAATTTGTTACTATGTCCTTGCATTTAAGACCACTTATTACATTCATTTTACATCTGTTCATTATCTAACCATTTAGTTGAACTTACCATTGTATTATAAGGGAACATTTTAGTTTGGTGCAATAAAATGAACCTTGATTTGCACTTTCATACTAGGCTTCCTTTCTATCTTTGATCATTTTACATAGTTTTTTAGATAGTCTCCTAGCAACATATTAATAGCCCTCTAAAGATACTTTTAAAACATTTTATAGCAAAATAGAAAGAAAAACAGAAAATGGTGAACCAGGTCAGCAAGAATGTAGAGGCACAAGAAAGAATGGATCTACAGATAAGGAGATGACCTGTAGGCGTTATGGATGATCATTACCATCAAAAGAAGATTCTTATCTTGACTTCACATACATAGAAAATGAAATAGTAGACATTATTAAATGCAAATGTAGGAAATGGTGAAACTCGCAAATGTCAATGAAAGACAAGGTCTGGTTCCCTAACAATATGCAACATAAATAGAAAATTTGAGGCACTATTTTCTTTCTTTTCCATGCTTTGATGGTGTAGTGTGCCATCTAACTCAACTTTCCTTTTTGACGAATCCTTTCACAGTGCCAAATTGTCAACTGATTAGTTGTGTACCTTCCCCGTATTTCAACTTTCCTTTTTCTGGCTATCCTCTAATTCAACTTTCATTTTCGGCCAGCCCTTTCTCAGAGTGTTGAGTCAATAAGTCAAGTCATAAACCCTAATCTCAGACTTGTGGACTGATTAGTCTGTACATGGACATGTGAGGAACATAATTTGTGCCTTCCCCACATTTGATTTGGTCCATTGAATTTGGCATGAAGGAAACAGACGCATAAGGCCATTACCATTTGTCAACCAAAAATAATTCAATGCATTGTAGCTACGACAACGACAATAGTGGCTTTGGCTAGTCGTAGAGTAGCTAAGCTATGTAATGCATGTTTTTTATGTTGGAATTGTCATTGTAACAATATAACTCACAATTCATCTTGGTGTGGGTATGTTTTAAGAGATGTGAACCATATGGAAATCCTTTTTAGTGTATTTTTTATTTGAGGTAAAATTTCATGATTTTTATAAGGTGTTATTTGTTATATGATTATCTAGTTTTCCAAATCTTGAATATTCTTTTAAAACTTGTTGCATAGTTTTCATTTTGAGACCTTCATCAGGTTATAATTTGGGCATACAAACTTCTTTTTGGGGGCATTTGTTTAAGTGGATATTATAACTTGGGCATACAAACTCTTTTTGGGGGCATTTGTTTAAGTGAATATTTTATATGTACTTCACATTGATTCTCTCAAATTGATATTATATTGTATTAGATCATTCTTTTGTATTTTAATTTTAATTTTTGAGATCCGAGTTTTGAAATATAATACTTACATTATAAAATGCACTAATAAATTTCCATACATTGTACTTGTTGGGGAGTCATTTTAGCAACTAGTTATAGATAGCATATTTATGATGTATTCTTTTTTGTGCACTTATACTTTTTATTTCTTACTTTTCTCCATCATTGATCATAGTTTAGTTCCTTAACTCATACCATACAATGATTTTGAGTGAAAATAAAGAATGGTAATCTTGTTAGCCTCATTTTAAACTTGACGTGTTTTTAAAATTTTCTTAGCTTTAAGCATTATGAAGATCTCCAAAAATCGTATGTGATTTAAAAAATAAATGGTTTTCAAAAAATTTGCAAGTTTAGAAAATGTGTTAGAAACTGAAGTAGTTTTCAAAACCATGTGAAATCCCAACAATAGATCTTTTATTAAAGATTTTGGAAGTTTTAAAACATCCATCCAAATCCAAAAAGGTTGTGAAAACCTTGTCAAACCCCAACAAGGTTGGCACAACCCCCAAAAAACCCAACAACCCCTTCAAAAATTAAAAATAAATAAAATGAGAAGCAAACTTTCTCGTTTTAATCAGACTTATTAAAAGGTTTTAAAAATTTGATCAACACTAAATAAGATTTTCAAAATATTGTTGGAACTAGACGTGGTTTTGAGAACCACCCAAAATGCCAACACATGCTTCACATGATGAGAAATATTTCGAAAACAAGTTTTAAAGAATTATCAATATTTTTGAATGGTTTTCAAACTTCCTTTAGGATTCGAAAGGGGTTTTGAAACCCTTTTCTTTGACCAAAAGAGAATGTGGATTCAAAGCACACAAAAAGTCTACATTAGAAATTTAGTAAGGTCTAAAAACCTATAACGGCCCCCAAAAAGGCTCTCAAAAACTTGTCTAGTCTTGATATGTGAAACATTACCTTTGCTTTGTGTTTAAGATGAAACGTTAATGGGATAAAATAATGTTGAATAATTTTGAGATAATCTTATAGATGTTTGGATTACCAATACATGAAGAAGAGAAAAAGGAAATTCATTAGCCATTGGTACTTTATATTGGTTTTAAAACTAGTTTCGGGAGCTGGAATAAGTTTTAGAACTTCCAATGTTTGTGGATAGTAGATGTGATACTATTTCTAGAGAAAGTACATTCTAGGAGATGTGAAACATTTTGGTCATGGAGACAAATGGTGATTCTAAATGAAACAATCTGAAAAAATAATATTGCAATATATAATGTTGTGTACCATTTCAAATTGTCCAACAATAAAGAAAGTAAATCCATCAAAGCATAATAGCAAGGAGATATTCATTGCATATTACATTCACAAGTGCTCTACTAGTTATGCATTACAAATGAAGGAAAGGCTTTGTATTCAAGGGATTTCAAATGTTATTGGCATTTTGGACTAGTTATAAAACTATTGTTGGGTTCCAATGGGGTTCTCACAACATTGTCAGTCACTAGAACAGATTTCATAAAAACGTAATTAATGTGGTCTATAAATAAAGGATGTTTAAAACCTTAAATACAATAATGATAGCATGGATAAGGGTAAGTGCACCAAGTTGTGACACAAAAATGGCTCTTAAGATGCCACTTATATTTTGAAATCAGCAAAATTTGATGTGCACAAGAAAATGAAGATAGTTACGCTCAAAATTTAAAGACATGGCAAGAACAAGAGTTGTAGTACTCTAAGTCTACTTTCTAAGCTACTAATTTCTTTTGAAAATAATGAAGATTAAGGGTTTCAAAAAGGGGGGCCCCAAAATAGGTCTTGTTTTTATAAAAAAAATAGCATAGCATCTGAGGCCCCCCCTTTTCATTAATTCTTTTTAGAATTTGAAAAAAATCCAAACAAAGAGAAATTAGCTAACACCATGTAGTTTATCTCTGTTATTTCGGATTATTTTTTTTAATGAATATATAATATTTTTTGAATTTTCAAAGTGGAAACATCCTAAAAAAGTTGAAATTTGAGTGTGCTCCCCTCTAATTTTTTTGAAAACTAATCAAAAATCGATTCATTTTTTTCTTCACGTTTAGAATGGAGCCTAGTTTTAAAAAATGTAATTTTTTTTAAGATTTGATCATGAGTTGAGTATAAATCTATCCTAAAACTAGCACATGTTGGTTTTTGACAAAAACAGAGGCAATAACAAAATAAGTTATGTATGAAAACCTTAACATAATCAAAACATAAAATATATACATATTTAGATAGCTAAGAGAGAGCCTAACGTCATCATGGTTTTTGAATATATCTTATGTTTCATAGTGTAGTCTTCTTACTTCTTGTGATGTGTCTTCTTCTTGGTGATGTCATTGGGTTTGACGTCCTTGAAGAGTGTGACCTTTCTTGGCATATGCCATTCTTCTTAGTGGTGATGTTACACATTGTGTTGCCCAAGTTGTGAATCTTTTATCCTAGACTTCTAATCTCTTGGAGATATTAGGCACAATGTTTATTAAGAGGAGAACTTACATGAACTAAGAAAAACCACTTTGAACATGTTTTATTCTATTTCATTTTTTTTTGTAAGTGTTTAGCATAACACAACTTGATAACATTGTGCAGCCCGAAGTTACAACCTTTTTGATGGCCACCAAGCATAACACACCTTTCTTGCTAGTGGATCCTTGTTTGTTCATAAGTGTTTAGCATAACATAGCTTCCAAAGCCTTATGAAGCTCAAAGTTCAGATTTTGGGGTGTCTTGTTAAAGTTATTAGAGGTATAACTTTGGTATGGTTATGGAAGACTAATATGATTCTCTCATTTTCCACTTTTGGGGGTTCACCTAGTGGACAATGGATTTCACTAGCCTATGTGAGTTTGCATTTTTGTTTGTATAGTGACATCGAGTTCTACTTGTAAAATTTTTTGGACAAATAGCTAAGGTTTGATCCCCATCAAGTTGGGAAAATAGTCAAGGCTTGATCCACCCCTTTTTCTTTTTCCTTTTCTTTTTCTTTTCTTTGAGTCTTTGACATCGTATGATTGAGTATCTTGTCATTATTTCATATATATATATGTTTAACATAAGAATGTGTCTCCTTGTGTCATTGTTGGTTTTTCCATGAGATCTTGGATCTTGGAGGATTGATCAGCCTCCTTGAACTTTGTCATCTTATCCTTCCAATGATTGTACAATTAAACCTCTCTTGACTGTCTACTTTAGTGGGATTTTGACACAAGGTCATCCTCTCATAAAGTGGGGGCTAAAATGAAACAATGAAAAATAACATGGATTAAAATATGGGATAATAATATGTGGTTTGAGAGACCCATTTTACTTTATTTCATTAGGAAATGAGATCCCCACAAAGAATTGACTAACAACCCTTAGGTGAATCAACTCAATGTGAGAATCTTCAAATTTCCTTATGGTTTGAGGATGGGGTTCAAACAATACTTTTGGGAGAAAAAATAAAAAATAGTAGATCAACCTAATTATGCCAACTTAAACTTGAAATATTGATAGAAGTACAAAAATGATTGTGGATCTGAGAAGGAAAGAAAGGTGTTTACCAGTCACCAAAAGTATCTTTTTGAAGGTTTTAAGGGACTCATTTTCCCATGGGTGAATGGGTCTTTTGTTAGGGTTTTTATAAATCTTTTAGGAGCCTCTAATGTTGATTTTTAGCTTTAGATTTGTCTAGGTTTCAATTTCAAAAATTTGGAAGTCAGATCTGTAGGTTAGATTCTATGATTTGACAAATTTGACAACTTTTTACAATCATGCACTTCAAGAGGTATTCAATCCTTATTTAACCTAAATCTATAACACACACACAAGAGAGAAAATCATTTTTTTTGTTGAATGGGGGTTTTCCTTGGACAAACCCCATTTTGGTAATCAAACCTTGAAATGAAATAAAGCATGAAGGAGAGAATAAAGAATGAACAAAGCTATGTTACCACTCAATAAACCCTTAAATGAACCTTGGTAATGGATATCTTAGAAGGTCTACAACTTGCATGAAATATCTTTAATAGATGTGGATCTTGATGATTGAGATAATGCTTTGAATGCTTGAACTTAATCTTGAAACCTACATCACAATGCTATATCCAAGAGCATGCATGATGCAAGAAGACTTTGACTTCATGACTGGATCTTGAATGCTACAATAAATATCTGATATATCTACTCTTTAATGCTCTCGATCATCAACTTTTCTCTTTCTTCAAATTTCTCTTGAAATCTCATAAAATTTCTAGCTGAAACTTAGTGAAATAACCTCATATTTATAGGTATGTATCATTAATTTCTCAAAATTCAAATATTACAACCTGACATTGACATATGGATTAAGGGACCTTAAAATATTGCCAAAACTATATTTTAAATTTAGGTTAAAACATCTAGGGAGGATCCATTCACCTATGGGAGAATGGGTCCAAATCCCTGTTCCTGGAACACACATTGCTCAAGGTAAAGTGTTATGTATTGGCATTAATTATTGTCAGGTTTCCCCTTCGAAAAATGTAATTTATTAGGCTTGTAAATGAATAATAGGGCTTATTAAGCCTCAATTAATTTCATTTAATTAAGAGTGCCAAAAAAAGTGTGAAAATGTAAGGGGATACATTTTTCAACACTAAATTAAGGCATTATTAAGTCCACTTTAATTAGGAGGGCCCAAAAACATGTAAAAATGTAAAGGGATACATTTTTACACACTACAGTTGTGCACTATTCTTCTCTTCACTTTTCATCTTCCTTTTCCAAACATTCCTTTCCCACACATTCACATTCAAATTGATATGAATAATTATATAGAGATTAATTATCTCCACTTTTTCTTCTTCAAACTCTTTCACCTTTGAAAATTATCTTTCAACTTCATCATAATCATCCATGTTCTTATATAAATCTACACTTACTATCCTATACTCTTCTACACATTCTAGAGCCTTTATCATCCCAAAAGGAAATAGAATATCATCTTCACAATTTGAAAATAAATTGACCTTTTGATCCTATGCTATAATGTTCAACCTCTCACCTTCATCAATAATTTTTTCTATCATTCTTCTTCAATAGCTAACATCTTCAACAACAAATTATCCTTGGTTTTACCATTTACATTACAACCCACAACATCTACACTAAAAGATACATATACTCCTCCATACGTGTTCCTATTGGTGTAATTAATTATTTAATTATACTTACATAAGTTTACTTAGATATCATTTTCTAGGTTCACATGCTTAGGATAAAAGATTCTTTCTAGAAGTCTTAGTTGGCTAATGCATCAATTCTTAGGTGATTAGTTTGTCGGTTGTCTCATGTCATAGGATTGTGACATTTTTCAACATCATTTTCATTACTACATTTGAACCTTGCCTATATAAGGAAGGTGATTGTACTCATTTGTAATATACCTCATACCTCATAATTTGATAGGTCTTAATATCAAGCAAGCTCTTTCTTGCATATCCTCTTGTAGAAGGTTTTCATTGTTTTTGCAAGTGATCTTGGGTGTTGAGCTAATATCTTCAACTCTTGCATGGTATCAAAGCCACATCTTGCAAAACCCAGGTTCTCAGATTTGAGGGTGGAGTTATTGCTAGTGAGAGATCTAGATTTGAGGTTGTCTCTCCATAGGTGGAATTTCATGGAAAGTCACTCTTGGCTCATGTTGGATGAAATATGAGCTTGGATTTGAGTTCAAGGCAGCTGAGAAAGTCAAAAATTACTTTTGTTTCGCCTAAATCTGACATTTCTAGCCAAAGTTGTGGAGGTTTGAAGATTTGTTAGATCTAGGAGTTGCAGAGCTTCTAGTGCATTTTCAAGTAGATCCAGCCTCGCCATCATCTTTAGGAGGCCCGAGAGATGAAAATCAATATATGACTCACCCTATTTTTCCTTCAGCTATTTGTGAGGCAAATTTTTTTTACCTGGGGTAGCCGTATGACCCCCAAGTACAGGGTATGATTTATTTTCATTTTGTAGAAAAAATAATTTAAAATTATCTTCTGCATATTATTGTTTATTGGGCCAAATAAATTTTGAGGGCATATTATTATTATTTTATATTGGGGCTT
The DNA here is from genome assembly GCA_007258455.2 of Sequoia sempervirens. NCBI lineage: Eukaryota > Viridiplantae > Streptophyta > Pinopsida > Cupressales > Cupressaceae > Sequoia > Sequoia sempervirens. The sequence goes on from VDFB02025798.1 coordinate 112,335, forward strand.
TCATTCAAAATTTGTGGCAGATTAAAATTGTGGGGTTTTGAATTTCACATATATTTTGTGGACTATATTTATTATCGGGTACCATCGTACCACAGTCGACAGATTTGCCAACCCCACATTCTTTTCATCTGTCGAGCTTTGTTTACACCGCCGGGCACCATGCTTTCATACCTCTTGCCAGGAATTTTTTTGTGGATGACATTCGGCTTTGACCATCAATGGCTACATCTTCCCTGCCACCGTTTTGTGCTTGTCTCCACCAGTATGTGTACCTTTATTAACTACCGATCTTCATTCATCATCAGCCCAAGTCTCTCTTCCAGCCCATGCTCATTCTAATCATCGCCAGCATCATTAGATTTGGTCCTGCATTGGCTCCATTGAAGAATTATGCCAACCTTTGAATTACTCTTTATCATCACTGTGAATTCCCAACAACATTCTCACACACCAACTGGAAACTTCCTCTCATTGACTCGTGCCTTTTCACTGCCTGTATTCTACAGACTCAACTAGTGCTTTTTACCTCCAAGCGAGTACCTTCTTTGCTATCTATCATTTCACATCTTGGTGGGATAGGTGATTTAGTGATGTGTGCTCCCCATCGGTGTCTTTTGTTAGCTCGCGGGTACTATGTTTGTCATTGTCAACTCGTAGGTTCTTCTTTGATCGGCTAGTGGTATGGTGGAGTTAATATTTTTATCAGCGTTTTATATGAGTTTTGAATTATTAAACCTTATTTTTGTATTACAAAACTTTGTAAAGCTGACTAAGATATAAGATGATCATGTATTGTCAAGCCGACCATGTATAGGGTATAGGTATAAATGGTGGTTTTTTATTTTTATTTTTGCATTGGAAGCCAAAAAAGTCTTATGGTGGACCAGGATCTAGCCCGAGGGTGCTCAAATCTTGCCCCAAATTAGTCTCGTTGTGATTTTCCTAGATTTGGCCCCCAAAGTGCCTAAAATAGGCCTTTTTTTCAATTTTGCATAACTTTTTGCCATGATCTCCCAATTCTACAAATGAGATATCTGCGGAAAGCTCTCTTTGAGTACTTCACAATGGTGCAGGTCTTTTTTATAGATTTTTTTGTAGGTACAATTTATTCACAACTAAAGTCAAATCGCACCTTTTGGACCTCTGAGCTCATAACTTTTAGTCAGATTCTCCTTTTTTGGTGATTCAAGTTGCATTTGGAAGGTAGTGAGGAGCTCTTTGATTTGGATTGAATGCACTTTTTTCAGTTTCAGCCCCAAGTGTGAGATATTCAGGTTTTTGCATATTTTCTTTCTACTTCATAACTTGGACATCCTAATACTTGAAGTTCTATTTGTAGGGGGGAATCTATTTTCAGTTGTATTATCAAATTTGGGAGGTTTCATATCAATTGTATTCTAGAACTTATCTTATCTCGCTAATGCATTATTTCATAGGTGATTAGTTTGTTGGTTGTCTCATGTCATAGGATTGTGACATTTGTCAAGATCATCTTCATTACTACATTTGAACCTTTCCTATATAAGGAAGGTGATTGTACTCATTTGTAATATACCTTATACCTCATCATTTGATAGGTCTTAATATCAAGCAAGCTCTTTCTTGCATATCCTCTTGTAGAAGGTTTTCATTGTTTTGCAAGTGGTCCTGGGTGTTGAGCTAATATCTTCAGCTCTTTCAGTTCCTAGACTTCTCAACATTTAACATAACAAATGAAAATGAAACAATGCCATTATTTAAGACCAATAAATTTACCTCTTCCTATTTTTCTGCAATAGCTTCTTTATCATCAACTACCAACTTCATCTTTGTATCATTTGTTGTCCCATTTGTCTTCATACCTTCACTAGAAAGCTTCTCCATCCAATCCTATTTTTTTGTTGAAAATTATGCCTACAAATCTTCTACACTTGTTGCACCTTCTTCAAATTCTATCTTTGTAATTTCTTCACCATGCATTTTTTTCCCTTCCACTACTGCTCTAACATCTGCTTCTTCATTTTTAGCTACACATTCTTTTTTGGCCTTCATTCTTCAATCCTCCAACATACCTTGATTTTGATTCCCACTCTTGCTTTCCATTACTCTTGGCCAACTCTTTCTTTGGATCCATTCCATACTTATATTTGTTCAATTTTATTTTTTGAATCTTCTTTTGTTTGTTTTCATTTCTCTTTTTGTATCTTATCCTTCTTATGTCTTTTTCATGTACAAGCCTCCAAAACTCAATCTCACATTCATATATATCATTTTCAATATTTGGTTCCACATCCTTTTCATATTCTTCTTCTAAAATCTTCCCTTCAACAATTTCATTCAAAGATTCAAAATCATCATTATTTAAATCATCTAAATCAACTTGCTTACCTTTCACCTTGCATGTGTTCTCCTCAAGCTTCTTCCAAGCTACTTCTGAAAGTATGTCAATCTTCTTATTACTTTTCTTTTCTTCAGGCTCTACTTCCATGTCATCTTCATGTTGTGGCAATGCTTCTTCTCTTTTCTCAGATTAATCTACATAATTTACACCTTGTTGTCTTAGACTACTCTACTGCAATGTTATCTTTTCTTCCTCTACTAACTTAATCATGATCTTTTGTTCATTTGAAATGACCTTTTCTTCACATATTATACTCCTTTTAATTTTTTCCTCATCACCATGTCCTGCAACACCACCTTCATTATCTGCTATTACATGCTTAGCCACCCACACTTTCTTTCTTATAACTTTGAGCGGATATTTATTTATTTCCGCACTTAGTCTCCCTAATCCATGGACTGATTTTTTCCTTAAAACACCTCCTTTCTACTTCCTTTATTAACCAATTTTCCTATGATCTTGGTTCCCCTTGAACTCTATCATGTCTTTCTTTCTTTGTGCTTGTTTTTTGCCAGAAACTCCATCATAAGCAACCTCTTGTTTACACTTTGTATACTATTATGCAACAACTGGTTTATTAAGCCAACTTGGCACCTTGTATCCATGATTCTTGGAAAGATCTGATAACTCCAATTTTCTCTTCTCCCTAGTAAATTGCATATCTACATTCTTATTTTCACATACATGACCAAAGCTAGCATTTATACTACCATTTACCTAAGAAATGGCCTATTGTATGGATTTACTTTCATCCTTGACTTTATTACTTGCCAACTCTTTCTTTTTGTATGATTTCTCTCCTTCTTTTTCAACACTTTGTAAGGCATCATGAAATTCTAGGGAATCTTCAAAATCTACACTAAAATATTGGAAAAATTCAACACTATTCTCATATTCATGTTTAGGTAATTTGTAGTGTACCTCTCCTTGGTGGACTGATGTTAAATTTTTGTGTATATATCATCTTGGTAAACTATTGTAACTTTTTTCCTATTTTCCTCACCTTCATCTCAGTCTATGGGTATTCTACTTGCCCCTTCACTTGTCAAATTTGAGGTCTTATTGTTGACCCTCCTTATAAAGTTCCTCATACACTCAAAAACAACATTAGATAATAAAATAGGAGACCAACATGTCTCTATGAGTGCCTCATTCATGGACACTCTCCTCACTTCTTGATGTTCTTCTTCAATTGCTTCTTTTTCACTTCTTCCACTCTCCATTCTTACTTACTTTTCCTCATGTTCTCAAAAATGAGAACTTCCTTCACCTCTACTAGCTAATTTTTCTCACTTAGAAACTCTTTTCTATCCAAACCTTTGTCTTTCAACTTCATCAAAATCATCCACATTCTTATATAAATTGAAACTTACTATCCTATACTCTTCTACACATTCTGGAACTTTTAACATCTCAAATGGAAATAAAACATAATCTTCACAATTTGCAAATAAATTTACCTTTTGAATCTATGCTATAATGTTCAAATTCTCACCTTCATTAGTCATTTTTCCATCCATTCTTCTTCGATGGAAAAATATTCAATATAAGATCATCCTTGGTTTTACCATTCACATTGCAACCCATGGCATCTATATTGAAATTTGCATACACTCCTCCATACTTGTTCCTAGGCTTTGCAAAATTCAACATAGCAAATGAAAATGAAACAATGTCCTTATTTAAGACCAATAAATTTTCCTCTTCCTTTTTCACTACAATAGCTTCTTTATCATCAACTTCCAACTTCATCTTTGTATCCCGTTGTCCCATTTTTCTTCATATCTTAACTAGCAAGCTTCTACATCCAATCATGTTCTATTGCTGAAAATTGAGCCCACAAGTTTTTTGCACTTGTTGTGCCTTCTTCAAATTCCATCTCTGTAATTGCTTTACCATGAATTTATTTTCCTTCCACTACTGCTCTAACATTTGCTTCATTTTTTAGATGCACCTTCTTTTTGGTCTTCGTTCTTTAATCCTTCATCATACCTTGCTTTCACTTCCCACTCTTACTTACCCTTTCTCTTGGCCAACTCTTTCTTTGGATCTATTCCATATATTTTTTCATTCTGATTTTTGCAATCCGATTTCACTTGTTTTCCTTTCTCCTTTTGTATCTTGTCCTTATGTATTTTTCATCTATAAACCTCCAAAACTCCATCTCACATTCATATATATCATAGTCACTATTTGGTTCCACTTCCTTTTCATCATCTTCTTCTACACACTTCCCTTCAACAATTTATTTCAAAGATTCAAAAGTGTCATAAATTTAAATAATCTAAACCAACTTGCTTACCTTTCACCTTGCATGTGTTCTCCTTGAGCTTCTTCCAAGCTACTTCTGAAAGTGTGTCAATATTCTTATCCATTTTATTTTTTTTAGGATCTACTTCCATGTCATCTTCATGGTGTGGCAATGCTTCTTCTCTTTCTTGGATTTATCTACATAATTTACACCTTATTTTCTTAGAATACTTTGTTGCAATGCTATATTTTCTTCCTTTGTTGACTTAATCATGATCTTTTGTTCAATGGACTTGACCTTTTCTTCACATCTTATACTCTTTAATTTTTTCCTCATCACCATGTCCCACAACACCACCTTCATTCTCTGCTATTACACACTTAACCACCCAGACTTTTTTTCTTATAACTTTGGGTGGATGTTTATTTAATTTTTCACTTAGTCTCCCTAATCCCTAGGGTATGTGCAGGATCATGGAATGCCAAACAAGCCCTTAAGTGGCAATGAAAATTCAGAACAATTACAGTTAGGCAACTTGAAGTAAAAATTTGAATAAGTTATCTATATTATTTCAAAAATATGTAAGAATAGATTCTATGGGAAATTGAATGTAGTTTCTAAACTACTAGGTTTATTTTTTTTAAAACAAAATCTATTTGGTGAAAATTTAAAATTTCAATGCAGTATTACTTAAATTTCAGGAAAAAATTAAGAAGAAGTAGGTGTTTGTTTGACCACCCTAACCATAATAAAATGATAATATTTTTTTATGATATTTTAGATGTAAGTAGAGGACTCATGTCGGGATGTAGCCCTTATATTTTTTGTAATTTTTTCCATGAAAATAATTAATTATGAATTTTTATTACAACTTTTTAAAAATATAAAACTGGTATGCGACCACCTTAACTTGGTCAAAAATTTCATAAAAATTCAATTTTATTTTTTAATCATAATTGTCACAAGCATAGAATGTGGCATGTTTTGGATTCAAAAATATGATACCGTTTGAAAGTTATAAATATTTTACAATCAGCCTATCAATCAGGACTTTTGTCATAATTCTAGTAGAAAATAAATAATAATAATCTATTAAATTCAAAATAAAACATAATTTATATTGGCAAAAGGCTGAGAATCTCCTCTACAAACTCTTTTCATTTTATCAATTTTGGCTAAAAATAAAGTATTCAACCACATGGG
>VDFB02025799.1:0-28542 GCA_007258455.2 Sequoia sempervirens
AAAACTTCCTTACCACTCAACAATGATCTCAAATGAAGAAATTTGATTGAATCAAGGGTATGGTGAAAATTTCAACGACATGGTTCTTTGTAGTGCAATAGCTCACATCAATCACACTACCTTGAATCAACTTCAAATAAAGTGCATGTGAAGCTTAATGTGCTTGGTATCTTGATGCCGAACTGGACTATGAGAAATATGGATTATGGAAGGAAATGTAATTGTCTCACGCAAAATTATGTAATGGGCATGTGGAATTCAAGCTTTGCTAGTAACATCCTAATCTAAACAATTTTTTTGCTAGCACTCACAACTTGCCAATATGTAATCTTTTTTCCTACTCCCTCAAAGTAGGACTGCAAATCTCTGATGAGCTCCGCATTCCTATAAAATTGAATCAACCAGAAGGGAATTATGTAGGATATGTAAAAGAAAAATCCAATGAAGATACAAAGAAAAATATCATACTCCCGAACATTTAGTATATATTTCCATGTATGAAATGATATTGACGTATGCTTAGTATATATTTCCATGTATAAAATGATATTGACGTATCCTTTCCCTCAACTAGTGTTTTATTTATTGATTTCAATTCAATAAATTGGAAACATCCCAATGGGATAATAAAGGATTCAATTTCGAGAGGATTTTCTCTTAGAATTCGTACTTTAGAAGTGTCCAAAATCGATGAGAAAATAGCCACAAAATATACAAATTTTGATTACAATTTTGCCTAGTATTGTGTGAGATTGATACCAGTTGATCACTACTATTTATTGGTATTTATGGAAAAGTAGCCTTAGTTGAAGAAAATAGAATGTTAGGTTATTTATTGCCTTTGTTCCATAGAGTTTCTACAATGAGGATGGAAAAGAATGGTGGGACATGTTTCCAAGACAAAAAGGGATGGGAGGCCTTTTTAAAGGGGACAATAAGTAAAAAATAGGGAAAATTTAAAAATGTAGGAAATTTCAGTTATCCAATAATAAGGCATTCATCATATGCATTATAGAACAATACTACAAAAATTTAGAGTTGATTTGAGAATTCACATGAGAGCTGATAATTGACAATTTTTTTGTTGTTCCATGGTGTTTTGGGGACAAGGAGACCATGAACCAAAATTTGAGGATGGTGATTAGCAGCTAGAAGTAAATGTATATATACACATAAAACATGGGGTGGGGTTTTTGGATAAAGTCCCCATCAAGTTTGAGGGGCAATGCCCCTCCCAGGGTCGAGATGTGCTCCCTCTTGTGGGGTTTGGGACTGTGAAATCACCCCCTTAGTTTTTTTTTTTGAATTTTTCACATACAAATTGCACCTGTTAAGGTTAGCCTAATAATCAAAACCAGCTGAAAAGGGAGCCCTTCACTTTCTGATCACCAAGGTTCCGATGTGGGCGAGGTGAGAGCATATAGTGCGAGGGGATCGTTAGATGAAAACTGGAAATGAAAGTACAATGCTGTAGGCGACTAGCCAACCATTCTGAAAAGTAAATACTGAAAGTAAAGTAGGCAGATAACCGACCATGAAAGCTTGACCACTTATTCAGCGGGAGCGAGAATTACAACTAAATACTGAAAAGTAAACACTCGACCACTTATTTAGCGGAAGTGGGAAATTACAAAATATAAAAATGCTGAAAGTAAATAGCTGGTCAGTACTACTGAACCAGCCTTACAATATGCTTTTTGATACAATGATATTATGATGAAATAAGCTTCTAATCAAGCCAAACAATTTGCAATATTCCTTGTTACAATTATCAATGTAGATACGAAGGAAATATGGCAAACAAATACAATAATTCAAGTCTGACCTGCAACTATAATAAATCTGAAAATTCAAACCGGCAAGCGAAAGGAACACTGAAATGCATAGAACTTTTCCAAAACAACTCCAATCTTCCTCAAATTGAATGCACATGGACTAGAAGAGCAAGGCGCCCAATGTATATGAGATAGACACCATGAATCAGCACACCACGGAGCAGCACGAAACCCAAAGCAAGGCAGCAAGCTGGGGGTGGCCCAAGGAGAAGGGTGACCTCACTAGAAATTCAATGCCTTTGAAATAAAATCTGAAACGTGCCAAGAAGGGTCGCCTAGTACATAGGAAATCATGGAGCAAATTCCCAAAAGCAAATAAAAATCACACATGGAGTTATGAATGAAAATAAGCTACAGCCATACATGAACCAGCAACTACAAAACTGGAAAATAACATCATATCTTTCAACAATGAAGCTCCATCTGCAATCTCTGGATGAGAAGCAGTCTCAATCAGCTAGGTGTTATCTTTCAAACACGAAACTAATAATTTGCTAGGACGTATGCGTTCCTTGAGGCCAAGGGTCTGAAATCATTTCTGCAGCACTTCGTCATAGTAGAATATGGATACCAAATGCTAGAGCAAAGCTTTATTCACCCTCTCCTAGGTGTCCAAGGCACAAGAGCACATAATTAACTTTATAAAATACCTAATTACCTCTCATGAAGCATCCACCCTCGCAGCCCACCTTTTAAAACATCATTAAGTCATTCATCTAGGCCATGGGGCCCAAAAAGACATTAAAATGTTAAAATGACTTAAATTAATCAATTTACCAAAATGGGCCTCAAAATGCTGAAAGCCAAATATACCCAAACTGCTCTGCTCGAAATAGAAACCACTCTGAATTGCTGAACTATTGCCAACTGGAGCACTACCAAAAATAGAATTTACTAAAAATAGCATACTGCTAAAAATAGTAAGTTGTTCCAAACTCATTTTAACCACAATCTGAATAACCGTCATAATTTACTAAAAATAAAAAAGTTCGGAAAAGTCCTTAGATGTAGACGCATGTCACATCATTCTAAAGCTCTCTGAAAACCCAGAAAGACCCAAAAACCACTTTGCAAAACAACTATATGCAAACTCTTGAAAACACCAAAAACCTCCAAATAGTTGGAAACCCTAATTTTACCTCCGACGAGCCTACAGGCATCCAAAATAGGCTGATGGGCAACTACACTGACTACTACTGAGAAGGGGACGTTGCAGTCCACCCTCCTCAAGATTGCTTGTCCTCAAGCAACCGCAAGTCTGGATGCTGCAAAATGTGTTCACCTTCCCATGTAGCATCCTCGATTGGCAAGTTCCTCCGTTTCATTAAATACTCTTTGATTGTTCTCCTCAATTGTGTTGACCGTCGTTGCTGACTGTGACTGTGTTCACCGTTGTACGTGCATGATCAACAAAAGTGAGAAAAATGATTAAGGCATTGAAGCCTAGGTGCCTTCCTTGAAATAAGGCACCTGGGTTTACTAGACTTAGTTTATTTTTTGCAAATTTTTCTATTTGTAGATTCCCATCCTTTGTTCACTGTCGAGCATCTTTCGTCATTGATCGATCTGTGTTGCATTTGAGACTTTAAATCTAACACCTGGCAGTTGGCCATCCTACATTGATGACCTCAGAGGTCCTGATTTATCTTCTGAAAAAGTGAAATAGACCCACCAGAGAAAAACTGACTTTTTGACGATTCTGATTGGACCAGCCTGATTGGGACGTATTTTCAATCAATCAAAATCAGTTTGAGCCCTCCATGCAAATATTCTATTTTTGGACATTTTCCTAAAAAGTTGGGCCGAAAATCTGAGGTCTGGGTTTTATAGACAATTTCGTTCTTAAGAGACCCAGATCATCGGATTTTCAAAAATCTGAGGATTTCCCTTACATGCGCGATTTCCTAAAAAATAGGGGCTGACATACAAATTTCAATTTTTAGAAAATTTTGCCAGAATCCTTTTGACAACAAACCCAAAAAAACCCTATGGTCCGTTTATTTTTAGAAATTTCTAAAAATAGAAAATTCCTATTTTTAGAAATTTTGACCTTTTTAGACTTTTTACAAGACTTTAACCACTTTTACAAAATGCCTTAATGAAACAAAAATTTTATATTTTGGGCATAACAAAAGTCAATTTATGAAATATTATAAAATTACTTTATTAAATATTATAAAGTCACTTTATTAAATAAAATGTGCTTCTAGAAGATTTGAGGAAGTTACAGTGGATTCTTCTAGAAGACTGAGCCGAGCCTTTAAAAAGGGATGAGAGCATGTCATTTGGACATCTTGGTTTTGACATCTTTTATTTGATTTTCTGGGAGAGCTTGTGTTTGTAGGTTCAACGTGCCCTAGGACGAAAACCTTTGGGTAGAACGATTGTGTGGACGAAAACCCATTCAGCCTTTTGGGATGGATTCATTCCAAGATTCACAATTGAGCTTTATTGATTAGTTTGGAGATTTGGAGCTTCATGGAATAAATTGTTGCAAAATTCAGAGGAGCAGATTTCTGTATCAGATATTTAGATAAGATTTGAAGAAGGATTTGTTGGCAAGTTTTGGAGGCATATTGACTAGGATTTGGCCCTAGGGTTTGAGCGCCACCTTCTAGGAGTGGAGCGTCCTCATCCTTGAGGCGATTTGTGAAGATTTTTGGCTGCTAGGGTTTGGAAAATATACCCAATTTGGTACAGCAGCAGATCAGTCCTCTTCCAGCATTGTCGAAGATTGTAAATTGGTGCTTGTGGCTAGGGTTTCATCATTCCTTTAGAGCACCTACCTTTGGAGGAGATTTTGGTGGTTTTGTTGCATCCATTTGGCATCATTGACATCATTCTTGAAGCAACGAATATAGCAGACCTGTGCAGCCACTTGGATCAGCCTTTTTGGTGCCGTGGAGATTCATTTCCATAGGGTTTTCAAGCCCTAAGTTTGAGCACCCCACCTTGGGGGTCCCTTTTCATCATTTGGAGGTCATATTTGCATGTAAATTGGTATGTATAAACCCTAGGATTTATAGTAGGTTATAGCTGGGAATGTTTGGCATATTTGCCCATGGTATTTGATGTATTTTGAAGACTTCATATTTCTGATTTATAATAGCAGACTTCTGATCCGAGTTTCCTATCATTCTGGTGTTGAATCATTGTGTAATTCAACTATGATTTTGGCACATATATTGGCATGATTGTTATGATGTTTTTAGTATGTTAAGGGGTTGTTATAAGTGTTTGATTAGAATTAAAATAGAAAATTAGAATTGCAAAAACTAGGGTTTTGGGTCAGATTTGGAAATCAGAAAATTAGGGCAGAAATCAAAACCCTAAAATCAGAAAAATGGTAAATATCCTATGTGGGATATTTCAGTTTGGTTAGGGGACTCCACTGATTTTGGAGGCTGTGTTGTTCAACTATTTGACATATTTTGTGTGTTGCAGTGAGTTCGGGGCGATAGGAGATTCCTTCTAGCACTTTTTGGAGCACTTTCGGGTACTTAGTCCAATATTACTATTTTTAGTAATTCACCTCCTCACCATCGACATGGCCTTTTTGCGTTCCTTTTCCCTTGGCATTATCAGTTGTTGCATTTAATGTTAATTTGGAGAATTTTAATGGCTTGTGGAATTATCTAAGTTACCGATTCGTTTTTGGATTCGGGTATGGGTACGTGAATCCGGTACGAGATTCGGTCAAATTTTTTTTGGGGGTTGGGTACGTTAATACAAAAAACATATAAAAATCAGAAATATATACATATTTGCAGCAGTAATTAAGTTTAGAATACACCACCATATTAATAGTCAAGTAACATAGCAAAAATACATATAATGGCTGCATCAACTGCCTTCAGCTAGAACCGCATCATTCTTTGCTTGTGAAAAATTCAAAAAATCAAACCTCATGGTTTAGTGGTTATGGGTAGATCATGATTGAATTTGTGAGTTCTGTTGTGATCATCTTTGTATTGTCAAACTCAACATAACCTTTTCCATTATCTCAAATATAATTTGTGAGTACCTGTTCTTGTTGAAGTCACTTTCACTCAATTAAATGCTTTTAGATTCAATTATCTCAGATATAATTTGTGAGTACTTGTTCAAGTTGAAGTCACTTTCACTTAGATAAAAGGTTTTAGATTCAAAGGTAGTTGCAAAATTGCACCTGCTTGAAGAATAACAGCTAGACATATAATGGCTGCATCAACTGCCTTCAGCTAGAACCACATCATTCTTTGCTTGTGAAAAATTCAAAAAATCAAACCTCATGGTTCAGTGGTTATCGGTAGATCATGATTGAATTTGTGAGTTTTGTTGTGTTCATCTGTGTATTGTCAAACTCAACATAACCTTTTCCATTATCTCAGATATAATTTGTGAGTACCTGTTCTTGTTGAAGTCACTTTCACTCAATATTTTATTATTTAGAAGTCAACTTTTAGTCAAAAAAATAATTTAAAAATGCAAAAAAAGGGACTTTTTCTGCAGCCTAGGCATTTTGACGTTTGGATTTGCGTCGGATTCTTCTGGGCATATGCTAGATGAATCCACATAGGCTATTCGTATCCATTGTGTATCTGCAAGAAGAATTTCGTACCCTATGCGAATTTGAATTCTATCAAATCCGAATTTCAAATCTGATACGAATCATATTGTATCCAAAGGCTTAGAGGGGCGAATCAGTAACTTAGGGAATTATTTTAAATAACGTTAATGTTATAAGTTAAGTTGAATATTTAACTTAACATTATTTTAAACATTTCTAAAGTGACTTTATAAATGGCATCTAGGGGACATAAGGGACTTTTAAAGAAAAATGTAAACTTAAGTTGTGTTAAAAAGTGGGACTCCAACATGGGGAGACATAAAGGGATTTAAATAAATAAAATAAAATTTAAAATCCCGAGGTGGGCGTGGGTATAGAGGAGTCATTAAAAGTGTCTTTTGGAATTCGTTTGGGATCTCATGCTTGGAAATTTATGAAGAGATACTGCAGGCTGAACAACATTCTTGCATAGCTTTGTAAGGACAAAAACCCTTACGGAGAACATCCATTTCAAAAGTGCAAGATTTTTCTTGGTGGATATACAGGTAATTTCATCTAGAAATCATACAAGAGCTTTATTGTTTCCAATTTTGGTGAATTTCCTTGGGGTTTCAAGAAGGATTTAAGGGGATTTGAACAGCAGATTTGAGGACACAAATTTAAACATTAAACCTCCTCTTTGCATGGCTGGACCATTCCCAAGGCAAGCCGTAACAATCATTGAGGGGAATAGGAGTTAGTGGCCCAAGCGCCTAGGTTTTGGGCAGCTTTTTGGTGGAGTTTGAGGCACCTAGGATTGGAAAACACTGAACAACCAAATTTATGGTGAAGCAGAAAGGTTTCAGAGCAGATTGAATTTTTTATCAAGTTCCAGGTTGTTGTTCAGAGTCTAGTTTCAAGCGCTTTCCATAACAGTAAATGGGTATTGTCTGGAAAGTGATTTTTAGAGTCTTGTTGTCATTTGGTTGATGTTAAAACCTTATTTTAATGAATTTTCTACTTTTGTAATCAATCTAAAATATATTTCAGTTTGTGAGTGTTTCATATAGTTTGAGTTTCCAACACGTTTTATTGCAAATGTTGTTATTGTCATTATTTCTCCATATTGCAATCTCAAACTGCTAACACAAAAAAGAATAAAAAAATAAGGTGCATATTACAGTGGTATCAGAGCTAAAGTATCTACCATCCTGGAGGGTTTTTGAAAACAGTGATATGACATTGGAATGAGTAATGCAGCCACCTTACACTCATCATTATAATTTGAGAAGAAATAGGTCTAATCCTAATTTTGGAGCTCAACTAGAGACTAGTATTTTTGTGGGTGTTAGCATGGGTGATAGAGAACAATAGGAACCTAGTACTAGAGAAATGCTCAATGATCTTGTTAGAGGGCATTGAGACTTAGAACAGAGTTTGGCTCAAATGGTGGCATTAATGACCCAACATATGTGGGAAATAACAATGGTGGGAACACTCGTGGAATGAATGGGGAAAACAATGGTGGAAATGATGGTCACGAAAGAAACAATGGGAATAGCGATGGTTTAGTTAATAATAGGGCCGCAAATTAGTGTATTGTGATAGAAGCAGCCAATTCAAGACCCCTCATGCCTAACTTTCTGCCAAGAATTAACCGACAAATTGAAGAAGAACCCACACAACAAGAGTTACAAGATCAGATTCTAAAGGATTGGAGGAATTTAGGACTTGAGTTTAGGTTGAAATGTCCTTCAAGACTACATGTACCTCAGATTGAAACATAGGCCAAATAGAGGTGGTAGACAACATAAATAGGACTTACAGAGGAAGGTGGGGAAGTAATCTATTCCGTATTATGATGGTTTAAGGTAAACTACAGCTAGAGCATGGGCTCAAAAACTAGACACTTTTAGTTCAAACCAATGCCAGAGGATAAGGCCATTAAATATGTTGCTATACCCTTAGATGGTAGTGTTCATGAGTGGTGGCACCACAGAATGACCAGCTTAGGTCACAACCAGATTGACTCCTATGCAGAGTTAATAGAGAGGTTAATTGATAGGCTTGACAAGAAAGATCCAGAACTGCATTTTAAGGAGTTGGCACAACTTAAGCAGTGGGGTTTAGTTGAGGCTTACAGTGCAGATTTTTAGAGGTTATCGATGTTGGTAATCGACATTTCAGAAAGGAGATTGATTGTCTTATTCATGGATGGGCTTTCAATTCCATTGAGGGGTTGAATTAAGACACTTGGTCCACCTACACAACAAGATGTCATGAAAAGGCAAGGGATACAAAATCTTCTACATCTAGAAGTAAATTTCAGTCCAAGGGATTCCTACATAAGAAGGACAAGGAAAAAAAACCTTTTTTGAAAGACTCAAATCAGTCTAATAAAGTATCTAACAGGTTGGATAGTGATAAGCTTAATAAGCTTAGACAAAAGAAATCATGTTTCCACTGTAGAGAGCCTTGAGACCCATCACACAAGTGTGCTATTAAAGCAAAAGCAAAGCAGATTGAATACTTTTCAGCAGATGAAACCACATTAGAAAATTCAGACCAGCACACAGAATCAAAGAGTAGTGATGGGGAAAGCTCAACAAAAGAGAAAAAAAGGAAACATGGATGTGGTGGTACCATTACCCAACTTTCTAGCTTCCAAAAAGTTGGATCATTCAAGGTTAGAAGAGTACTTTGTGGATAGTGGATAATCACTCTCATTGATATAGGTGCTACTCGCAATTTCATTGGTGAAGGGCTTGTTGCTAAGAGGGGAATTAAGACAAGCTTTTTTGAAGGATTTAAGGTGATGGTTGTAGATGGATTTACCCTCACTTGCACATGCAAAATTTCCAACTTGGGCATATAGTTGGGGAGTATGAGCTAAAGGATGATTTCTACGTGGTGATTATAGGTGATACAAATGTGGTTTTGGGTATGCATTGGATGTGTACACTTGGAGAGTTCACTATGAACTTAAACACCATGGTGATGGGGTTCGAATCAAGGGGTAAGAGAATAGTGCTTTAAGGCATGTTAGATGGGGGAACTAGAGTAGTTTCTTTCAAAAGAATGGAGAGATTAATTCGGCATGATATGTTGGAGTGGGCAGCAAAGTGCATAATTATGCCTACAATTATGGAGTAGAAAAAGAAGATTATCCTCCAAATGTTCAGAATTTTCTATCGAAGCATAGGAAGGTGTTTGGTAGTATATCTCTAGGGAGACCTCCCGAGAGAGGGATTGAGCACATTATTGAGTTAGAGGAGGGTTCTGAACCAGTAAGTACTACACTATACCGTCATCCAAAGAGGCATAAAGATGAGATTGAAAAGGAAATCAAGGAATTACTTGATATGGGACACATAAGACCCAACAAGAGTCCCTTTGCTTCTTCTATAGTGCTAGTTAAGAAAAAAGATGGAACAATGCCAATGTGTATTGATTACAAGGCACTAAACAAGAAAATGATAAAGAACAAGTACCCCATCCCTCGCATTGATGAGCTTATAAATAAGTTGCATGGTGCCTACTACTTCCCCAAAATTGACTTAAGGTTTGGATAATATTAAATTCATGTTAGGGAGGGAGATGTGGAGAAACTGCATTCAAGTGTCACTTTGCTCATTTTGAGTTTCTAGTGATGCCTGTTGGTTTGACTAATGCACTAGCTACATTCTAGTTATGTATGAAAAAGGTATTCAATAAGCAGCTCTGGAAGTTTGTTCTCATTTTCTTTGATGATATTTTGATTTTTACTAAGTCTTGCGATGAACATATGAGGTAACTTGAGGAGGTGTTGAGCATCCTAGAGAAGGAATCATTGTATGCCAAGGAGTCTAAGTGTGATTTTGGTATGATAAAACTTCTTTACCTTGGCCACATCATTAGCTCTAAGGCTGCTAGAGTGGATCCTGATAAGATCAAAGCAATCATGAATTGGTCACACCACCCACCAATCTCTCACAGCTCAAGGGATTTTTTGGGTCATGCAAATTTTCCAAGAGATTTGTTAAGGGCTTCTCACAGGTGGCAAATCCACTTACAAATTTGACTAAAATGGGAACTTTTGTTTGGTCAAATTGTAGAAACCCCAGTTTCCCCCTGTTCCTGAATCTGATGTTTTTTTGTTTGTTTTTGCGTTTTTGAATGTTTTTGAGGTTTTTGTGCAATAAATGAAAATTGCGATTTTTGCAAGAAATACAGAATAAATACAAATAAAATAATGTCTCTGAAAACTACAGAATCTATAGCAAATACTGATGCCAGGCTATTATTTAATCTTCTGCAATGATTACAAAGATGATCCAGTTACATGCAAAGAAAAAGGCAATGATATTTATGAAAACCTGGTTTTGCTGCAGCAATAAATGATCTCAGAAAGATGGTACGGCTGTATGAAATCTGCTCTTCTCCTTCTGTCTGGCAATCTCAAATGACTTCTGATACCATAGCGCCCCAAAAGGTGAGAATTGGAAACCAAAAGGATAGGCGTTTTCTCCAAGATCATGAACTCGCCCTTTTACAACAGTACGGCCAGGTACAGGTCTGGTACGGCCTGGTACAGCAGCAAATTAAAATGTACGGCTCCCTCTCAAAGCCTCCAGAATATCAAAAGTTAGGCGCCTTGATGAACAGATGTTCTCTGGATGAAAACCCTGTCAAAAACTCTGAAGATCGAATCACTATGAAGCTCTGTAATTTCTTCTGAATGAAGAAATTCCTTTGCTGGCAATAGATCAGGTGTTATTTCACACCCTCTGAACTGCTTCCAATGGAGATGGCTCGTTCCCCAATGAATTTTGAGACTGAAACCCTAAAGCTTCTTGCTCAGACCAAAGTTGATCAATTTTCAATTCACAATATGCATAATGGCTCGAATCCCAATGCAAACTGCTTAATACCCTCAAAAGTGCGAATTCCTAAAAGATAGGGAATAATAAAAGAATTCGACTTTTATTATTTTATTATTTCAATAGTCTCAGCAGTAATTTTTGATTATAAAATATAATTGCCAATTGGCCCCTTCTGATGATGGGCGACCCCCTTAACAGAAATCACTTAAGTTATAATTAAATATTATAACTTTATATTATAATCTCCAATTAATTAATATTTAATTAATTCAATTAAATATTAATATCTCTCTCATTATTCATCCGATGCCTGATCCGTCTGAAGCTGACGAACACTGAAGTGATTCTGAACACTAATAATCCATACTGCTAAAAATAGCAGGGGTCCCACTCTGACTGCCAAAAACTGCTAAAAATAGCAACTTATGCAAAAAGTGTCCGATCGAGCCCAAACGAAAGCCAACTGATCAAACTCACCTTGGCCCGAAGGCTGACCAAAGCTCAACATGACCCTTTATCAGTCTATCTGACTATGAGGGTGCATTATGATAGGCTAATCACATTGCTCAGAGATGTCGAAGGGACATGAGTAGCCCTCTGAAATTGCTTGTCCTCAAGCCCGATCTCAATCTTGGATCTTTGCGGGAATATCCCTCGGCTCTCCCATGTAGCATCCTCCAGGGCAAATCTCCATTTCACGGATATTCCTGATAGTCCTCTCATGGCCTCTCCACGTACTCGGGGATGGACTCGGTACTAAGATCAACTTTCCCTCATCATCAGGGGGTAGAAGCTGAGCGGTACAACACGGTGTCCCAGCGCCTTCTTAGTGATACATGAAAATACATTATGTACCTGCTCTTTGAGCGCTCAAGCTTCGTAAGCCACCTTGCCAACTCTCCTCGGGATCCTGAAAGGACCGTAATAACGTGGCTTGAGCTTCTTTGACCCACTCTTCCTAAGAGTGGACTGACGGTAGGGCTGCAGCATGAGGTAAACCATGTCACCAACCTCAAAATGCCTCTCTGTTCTCTTCTGATCCGCATACTGCTTTTGCTGATTTTGTGCCTTGGCGATATTTTCCTTGAGAGCCTTCATCGTATCCTGACTCTCTCTTGCAGCAGGCCTCACTTTCGACACTCGTAAATTTCGATTAGCAAATCCAGAAAACTCGGCGCCTCATACCCGTACAACGCCATGAAAGGTGACATCTGAATGGTCATATGGAATGTCGAGTTGTAACAATACTCACACAAATGTATCCATTTGACCCACGCCTTCTGCTGCCTTGCAATATAATTTCTGAGGTATCCTTCCACCCACTTGTTCACAATCTCACAATGCGCCCGCTCCGGTTCTTGGTGGTAACTAGTGCTTTCGAGGTGACCGGTCCCACAAAGTCACAGAACACCTCACGCGGAAATGGCTTCGAAGCCAGGCTATCACGTAAATCACGATGCTCAGGCAACCAGCTGATCTGAATTCCTGCGAAGAATGCCTGCGCTACGTAGGCTGTGTAGGTGGTGGTGTCCGGAGGAAAAGTGGGCATGCCGCCGTGGCAGATCCACAACTACATATATGCAATCTCGCCCTTGGGCTTTAGGCAAACCCGTAATAAAGTCCATCGATAGGCATTCCCACTTCCTGTCAGGAATCGAAAGTGGCTGCAATAATCCTACCGGGTACGTGTTCTCCTGTTTGTTCTACTGACAAACATGGCACTCACGCACATACTGAAGAACATCCGCCTTGAGTCCTTTCCATGTGAATCTCTCAGAATCATGCGTAAGTCTTGAAGTACGGGATGTCCTGCCGGTCGATTACATCATGAAGGCTTTCATGATTATGTTCCGCACCTCACAGAACACGGGATCAAAATATCCACATTCTTGTAAAATGATCAAGTCATTCACAAGTGTATACCTGGTATCAACTGTCGATTCCTCAACAATGCTGGAAGCCCAAGTGTCCTTGGCATACTCTGCCACTATCATATGCCTCCAGTCCTCTGAAATGTGAACCATAGAGCTCAAATATGGTCTACGTGAAAGTGCATCAGCCACTATGTTCTGTGTACCTTTGATATAAGAGATATCAAAGTCATAAGCCTGCAACTTACTGACCCACTTCTGCTGTCTATCATTGAGATCTCGCTGCCCCAAGAAGTGTCTCAAACTGTTATGATCAGTTTTAATGCAAAATTTGCTGCCAACAAGATATTGTCGAAATTTTGCTAAGGCATGCATAATCGCGAGCATCTCCTTATCATATATGCTATACAGTCTCTCTGGTCCTCTGTGCTTGCGGCTCTCATACACAATCGGGTGCTTGTCCTACATAAGCACCGCACCAATGCCCTCACCTGATGCATCGCATTGAAGCTCGAAAGGCTTCGTAAAGTCGGGTAGTGCCAAAACAGGGCATGTGGTCATCAACTCCTTAAACTTCATAAAACACTCCTGTGCCTCAGAAGTCCAAACAAATGCCTCCTTCTTCAGTAAATCTGTCATCGGGGCTGCATGTCATGAATAACCATTCACGAATCTACGGTAGAATCCACACAAACCGAGAAACCCTCTCAACTGTGTCAGGTTTGCCGGTGTAGGCCAATCAATAATGGCGCGGATCTTTTCAGGATCGATACGCACTCCATCTGCACTGATAATGTGACCTAGGTATAGCAATTCGGTCATTCCCAAGTCACACTTGG
Organism: Sequoia sempervirens; assembly: GCA_007258455.2. Classification (NCBI taxonomy): domain Eukaryota; kingdom Viridiplantae; phylum Streptophyta; class Pinopsida; order Cupressales; family Cupressaceae; genus Sequoia; species Sequoia sempervirens. The sequence goes on from VDFB02025799.1 coordinate 13,936, forward strand.
ATTCCTTGGCGTACAAGGACTCCCTCTCAAGAATACTCAATACGGTCTCCAGGTGAGCCAAGTGCTCCTGCCATGTCCTGCTGTATATGAGGATATCATCGAAGCAGACCAACACAAACCTCCTCAACACTGAATGAAAAACCCTGTTCATCGTGGACTGAAATGTAGCCGGCGCATTAGTGAGCCCAAATGGCATCACTACGAACTCAAAGTGCCCACAATGACATCGGAAGGCAGTCTTCTCTATGTCCTGCTCACGGACCCTAATCTGATGATACCCCGACCATAAATCAATTTTGGTGAAGTAACATGCTCCATGGAGCTCATCAATAAGCTCATCTATGCGCGGTATCGGATACCTGTTTTTGATCGTCCTCTTATTCAGGACTCTATAATCGATACACATGCGCAATGTTCCATCCTTCTTCTTAACCAATACAACTGAAGAAGCAAATGGTGACTTGCTAGGCCGAATGTGACCCATAGCAAGTAACTCCTTGATCGTTTTCTCGATCTCATCCTTCAGCCGTTTAGGATGTCTGTATGGTGTAATCATCACGGGCTTAGCGCCCTCCTCAAGCTCAATAATATGCTCTATGCCCCTGTCTGGAGGTCTACCTGGTGGAATATCACTGAACACCTTGTCGTGCTTGACTCTCAACTGCTGAATGTCCGGATGATATTCTGTCTTTTGCTGTCCCTCCTGTATAGGTGCTAAATGACACTCGGCAGCCCACTCTACCATGTCGTGACGCATGAGCCTCTCCATCCGGCGAAAAGAAATTGTTTTGATGTTGCTGTCCCGAATTGCTTTTAGTATGTGTGTCTTACCGTCAACATCAAAACGGATCTCCATGTCCTTGAGACGAAGAGTAACTTCCTCCAATAAATGAAGCCACTTCATTCCCAAAACCAAATCAATGTCTCCCATATTAACCACATAGTAATCAGCCTTGAACTCATAATTGTTCAGGCGTAAAGGGAGATCCTTTATCATGCGTTCACACCTCAAGGTGTATCCATCAGCCACAGTAACCCTAATGCCCTCGAACTCCTCAGTGATGAGTCCGCGTCTCTCCACGAATCTAGCATCTATGAAATTATGTGTGGCTCCTGTATCAAGTAGGGTAATGACCCTCTGTCGCCAACACACCACGTCCTGAAAGAGCCTCCTGCGTATGCTAGATAAGCGTGCCTCCAGTAACTGACTTCGGCCTGTCTAGCTCTAGGCTCTGAAGCCTCTGCCTCTGAATCCTCGAACTCTCCTGCTGTTCGGAATTTTCTGATTCGAAGTCCTCATAGTACGCCCACATTACACGATTTTCCTTGCCCTTAGGTCTTAGAGGACAATCGTGATTGGCGTCATAGGGTCCTTTGCAGTAGAAGCAAAGCTTCTTCCTGCGTGGTCATTAAGGGCCTCACGATCCAAAGGTGGAGCTGCTGATTTACCCTTTGAATCGTTCTTAAAGTCTGATTTTTCTTTGCTAAAATCAGATTTGTCCCTGTTTCTGTTAAAGCCCTTGTTATCCCTGAATGAAGAATTACCTCTGGAGTTAAATCTACTAGACGGTGCTGCTAACTCCATGCTTCGTGCTTTCTTCATCGCCTCCTGTAATGAAGGAGGATCAAAGGCTTTGATCCAGCCTCTCAGTGGCTCTGTCAAACCCTCCATGAAGAGTACTACCAATCTCCTCTCAGAAATGTTCGAAACCATAACTAATAACTTCTGAAAGTCACCAATGTAGGATTCCAAACTGCCACTCTGTCTCAACCGAGCTAAGTCTCTGAAATAGGATTCTGGATCCTTCCTGTCAAAACGCTCAACCAACCTGTCCACAAACTCCTGGTATGATGTGATCCTGTCATGCTGTAATGTAACCATACCGTGGTGCCACCAATCGTAAGCCACTCCCTCAAGATGCAGTGTCGCATATCTAATAGCATCTCTCTCAGCCATCGGACGTAAAGTGAGGAAAGTATCTAGCTTACTAATCCAGGCCTGAGCTGTGACCTTGCCACTACCATCGAACATCGCTAGGTTAAGCCTGTTAGTTGCATGTTTTAGGTCATTGTTCTGCTGTCTAGGTCTCCAATCCTGTCGACCTCTATGATGCTCTCGCCTCTGAGTAATAAAACGGTCAAAAGTGATCCGTTCTCTGACCGCAGGCGGTACCAACTCCCACTCCTCGTTCGCTGCCATAAGAGTATCAGCGAACAACTCCTCCTGCTTCTCATCTGCCACGACCTCCTCGGCCTCCTGTCTCACAAATGTAGGCCTGGTAGGCCTGTCTGCTGTCTGAGAGGCTATCCTAGGTGCCTTGCGAGATCCTGCTTCACTCCTCTCGTTGTCACGATGTGGTGACGGTCTCCTAGGAGTACCCAATCTGAAGTGCTACTGTCAACTGCTGCAATACATCATTCGACTGCTGTTGACCTGCACGTAAATCTCTGAGTGCATGCAACACCTCTGCATCATCCTGATCTCTGTTATTTTGAGGAACCTCTGTTCTAAGATTATCTGTCCTGTCAGTTCTGTCATTCCTGTCAGCCATGTTTCCCGGCTGCCTGCTCAAACTCCGTTGCCTGTCAATCAAGGCACGTCTGCGTGTGTAATACCTGTATGGTTCAAACTCTTCTGGCTGCATAAGATGGCTAAACCCTCAGGATGGCAGTATTTAGCTCTGATACCACTGTAGAAACCCCAGTTTCCCCTTGTTCCTGAATCTGATGTTTTTTTGTTTGTTTTTGCGTTTTTGAATGTTTTTGAGGTTTTTGTGCAATAAATGAAAATTGCGATTTTTGCAAGAAATACAGAATAAATACGAATAAAATAATATGTCTCTGAAAACTACAGAATCTATAGCAAATACTGATGCCAGGCTATTATTTAATCTTCTGCAATGATTACAAAGATGATCCAGTTACATGCAAAGAAAAAGGCAATGATATTTATGAAAACCTGGTTTTGCTGCAGCAATAAATGATCTCAGAAAGATGGTACGGCTGTATGAAATCTGCTCTTCTCCTTCTGTCTGGCAATCTCAAATGACTTCTGATACCATAGCGCCCCCAAAGGTGAGAACTGGAAACCAAAAGGATAGGCGTTTTCTCCAAGATCATGAACTCGCCCTTTTACAACAGTACGGCCAGGTACAGGTCTGGTACGGCCTGGTACAACAGCAAATTAAAATGTACGGCTCCCTCTCAAAGCCTCCAGAATATCAAAAGTTAGGCGCCTTGATGAACAGATGTTCTCTGGATGAAAACCCTGTCAAAAACTCTGAAGATCGAATCACTGTGAAGCTCTGTAATTTCTTCTGAATGAAGAAATTCCTCTGCTGGCAATAGATCAGGTGTTATTTCACACCCTCTGAACTGCTTCCAATGGAGATGGCTCGTTCCCCAATGAATTTTGAGACTGAAACCCTAAAACTTCTTGCTCATACCAAAGTTGATCAATTTTCAATTCACAATATGCATAATGGCTCGAATCCCAATGCAAACTGCTTAATACCCTCAAAAGTGCGAATTCCTAAAAGATAGGGAATAATAAAAGAATTCGACTTTTATTATTTTATTATTTCAATAGTCTCAGCAGTAATTTTTGATTATAAAATATAATTGCCAATTGGCCCCTTCTGATGATGGGCGACCCCCTTAACAGAAATCACTTAAGTTATAATTAAATATTATAATTTTATATTATAATCTCCAATTAATTAATATTTAATTAATTCAATTAAATATTAATATCTCTCTCATTATTCATCCGATGCCTGATCCGTCTGAAGCTGACGAACACTAAAGTGATTCTGAACACCAATAATCCATACTGCTAAAAATAGCAGGGGTCCCACTCTGACTGCCAAAAATTGCTAAAAATAGCAACTTATGCAAAAAGTGTCTGATCGAGCCCAAACGAAAGCCAACTGATCAAACTCTGCCAATTGAAGCTGAGCCAAGCTCCAACGTAACCCTCTATCCAGTCTATCAGCCTACGAGGGTCGTATGATAGGCTAATCCTGTGCTCCGAGAGATGTCACTGAGAAGGGGACATGACACAAATGCAACACAACAATGCTTTGACCATTTCAAACAGGTTATGTGCACTTGCTTAGTTTTAGCAATTCTTGACTTCTCCAAACCTTTTGAGTTGGAGTATGATGCTTCTGGGGAGGGAATATGTGTCGTATTGATGCAGGACAAGCATCCAATTGCTTTTGAGAGTAGGAAGTTAAGGGGTGCTGAGAGGAGTTACTTGATAAATGATAAGGAGATGTTGGCCATAATGCATGCCTTGGCCAAATTCAAACCCTATCTGGCGGGAGGGAAATTCATTGTCAAAACCGACCACAACACACTTCTTGAGTTAGAAGGATCTTTATGATAGGATACAAAAATGGGTGAGTGGGTTGCAAGCATATGACTTTGACATTGTGTATGTCAAAGGGAAGAAAAATGTTGTTGGTGCCCTATCCAAGAGACCTTATTTGTGTTCATTAGTAGATTTTACTGCTGATTGGAGAGAGATGATTTCAGCAAGGAGACTAATGAGTTGATCTTCTACAAGGAGAGAATTTACTTGGTCCCTAATTTAGAACTTAAGGTGAAAATTTGAGAACTTTCCATGGTGCACCTATGGTTAGACACCTGGGGTTTTTCTAAACATATAGGTAGATTTGGGAGAGATTTACTTGGAAAGGACTCAAAATTGAGGTCCTTAAGTATTATAGGGAGTGTCCCACATGCTAGCAGAACAAGAATGAGCACACCTGTCTAGCTGGGTTGTTGCAGCCCTTGACCCCTGCCTATTCCCAATTAGAGATGGAGATGTATCTTTATGGACTTAATCATTGGGCTACCAAAGGTTCAGGGCAAGGATTGTGTATATGTCATGGTTGATAGGCTAACAAAATTTTCCCATATCTTTGCCATTTCAGCTTCCTATATAGCAGCACAGGTGGCTGATTTATTTTTCAGAGAGATATTTAGACATCATGGGATGCCTAGGAGCATAGTGAGTGACAGGGACAACAAGTTCCTAAGTCTTTTCTAGTAGGAACTTTTTAGTTTGAGTGGAACTAAGCTCACTCCTAGTGCCAGTTATCACCCATAGACCGTTGGACAAATAGAAATAGTAAAGAAGTGGGTGGAAGGGTACCTCCGAAACTATATATCAGGGCAATAGAAGGCATCGGTAAAATGGTTACACCTTGGTGAGTATTGTTATAACTCAACTTACCACATGTCTATCAAGATGTCACCATTTATGGAATTGGACAGATATGAAACTCCAAGCTTCATTGATTTGCTTTTTTGGGACAACAAAGTTCCTAAGGCCAAAGATTTGTTATAGGAAAGTTAGGATATAGTGAAATCTATAAAAGAAAACTTGCAACAGGCACAAAATCAGTAGAAGATGTATGTTGATCAACATCGTCCAATACATAGTTTCGAGGTGGGTGACACAGTATACCTGAAATTACAGCCCTACAAGCAGTCTATGCTTAAGAAGAGTGGATCAGAGAAGCTTAAGCCACGTTTCTATGGTCCCTTCAAAATCGCCAAAAGAATATGAGAAGTGGCTTATGAGTTGGAGTTGCGAGCAAGCAGTAGAGTGCACAATGTGTTCCATGTATCACGCCTCAAAAAAGGCACTGGGTCACAATGTAGTTCCTTCCTTGGAGTTACCACCATTAGATGAGGAGGGGAAATAGATTTTGATTCTTGAGGCTATCATCAATGTCAAGGAGCGTACTCTATAAAAAAAATCTATTAAGGAATATTTGGTTAAGTGGAAGAACCTACTAGTTGAGGATGCAACATGGGAGAGTGAGTAGATATTACAACATCTAGAGTTGGAATTTTGTGGGGACAAGCAATTTTGGGGAGGAAGGACTATAATGTCCCCTTCCTAAGCAATTGATTGTTGATGACAATTAGCTTGTTCCGCTGGTTTTTGTAGGCTAATATGGTTTGGTTAGGGGACTCCACTGATCTTGGAGGCCGTGTTGTTTAGCCATTTGGCATATTTTGTGTGTTGTAGTGAGTTCAAGGCTACAGGAGATTCCTTCTAGCACTTTTTGGAGCATTTTTGGGCACTTGGCCCAATATTACTCTTTTTAGTAATTCACCTCCTTAGCATTGAATTGGCCTTTCCACGTCGGTTTCCCCTTGGCATGATCAATTGTTGCATTTAATGTTAATTTGGAGAATTTTAATGGCATGGGGAATTATTTTAAATAATGTTAATGTTATAAGTTAAATTAAATATTTAACTTAATGTTATTTTAAATATTTCTAAAGTGACTTTATAAATGGTGTCTGGGGGACATAAGGGACTTAAAAAAAGAAAAAGGTAAACTTAAATTGTGTGAAAAAGTGGGATGCCATCATGGGGAGACATAAGGGATTTAAATAAATAAAATAAAATTTAAAATCCCGAGGTGGGCGTGGGAATAGAGGATGCATTAAAAATCTTTTTGAATTCATTTTGGAACTCATGCTTGGAAATTTATGAAGAGATATTGCAGGTTGAACAACATTCTTCGATAGCTTTGTAAGGACGAAAACCCTTACAGAGAACATCCATTTCGAAACTGCATGATCTTTCTTGGTGGATATATAGGTGGTTTCATTCAAAAATCATATAGAAGCTTTATTGTTTCAGATTTTGATGAATTTGCTTGGGGTTTCAAGACATATTTTGAAAGGAAAATTTAAGGGGTTTTGAGCAGCAGATTTGAGGATACAAACTTAAACATTAAACCTCCTCTTTGCATGGCCGCACCACTCCCAAGGCAGGCTGTACCAATTCTTGAGGGGTGTGGGAGTTAGTGGCCCAAGCGCCTAAATTTTGGGCATCTTTTTGGTGGAGTTTGAGGTGCCTAGGACTGGCAAACTGTCAGCAACCAGATTCATGGTGAAGCAGCAAGGTTTTGGAGCAGATTGAAAACTTTTATCAAGTTCCAGTTTGCTGTTCATAGTCCAGTTTCAGGCCCTTTCCCCACAGCAGTAAATGGTTATGTCTGTAAAGTGATTTTTAGAGTGTTGTAGTCATTTGGTTGATGTTAAAACCTTATTTTAATGACTGTTCTACTTTTGTAGTCAATCTGAAATATACTTGAGTTTATGAGTGTTTCAAATAGTCTGAGTTTGCAGCACGTTTTATTACAAATATTTCTGTTTGTTGTTATTGTCAGTATTTCTCCATATTGCAATCTCAAACTGCAAACACATAAAAGAAAAAAAAAAGTAGGGTGCATATTACATATATTCAAACCTGAAAATACAAAAAATGGAAAAGAAAAACTTACAGAATTTGAAAGAAGATGAAAGTTTCAATTAAATAGCATGATACATGATCCAACATTGAATAAAAGTAATATTAATCATTAATGTTAAAGAATGACTATAAAGAGACGAAGTTACAATTATCATGCATCAAGTACAAGTATGAAGTTACAAACTGAATGCAGTAACAATGAAAAACAAAACTCCAAAATGAATGCTTAGCTGCATTGAGTACAAAGCTCAATAATTGTAGTCATCGTTAGATATAAATCTCATGAATTACTTCTCATTGCTGGAAAAAAATAGTTGGCTCCTTGAATATGATCCCAAACAATCCTGACTGCACATCCTTGGCCCAACCAAACTATTTTGGCTCAGATTCTACATCCCACCTTGTTGCTAGATTCTGCTTGTACTCATTTGACTTGTGACAATATGATGCTAGGCTCTTACAAAAAGAGCTTTTCCACTCTCCTTGAAGTATGCTTGGTCTTCTTGATGGAGTAGAAAATGCTGTGTAAATTAATTCCTCCCAACAGTGTAAGAACTATAACTTATTAACGAGGGGGAATGGCAAGTGTTTGTAGGAATGGCAGAGGGCCATGTAGCCAAAATGAGCTTATCTAAATTTCACTTGCCATAGCTTGTTTATCTATTTACTTGTGACATATTACTTTTTGTCTATATTTGGCATAGTTTAGTAATCTTTGAGTTAAGTAAATTTGGTATACTAAAATTTAATTTTGCAATGTCCTCCACACTATACTTTTCTTTTCTTAAGGGCCTCCATGAATTTCTTCTTCACCTTCTTGCCATAAATAGGAAGAATATTTGAAGTTCGCTCCCATTTAGGATTCACTACATATGGGGTTGTATGTGAAGGGGTGTTGACTTTCTCTCACATCCTCTAAATGATGGGCTGGATATGGTCATGCAGAATGCCAAGGCAGAGTCTCTATGATGAATCATGGCTTTCATTTGACCCAATATGTTGTTAGTGCACTGAATATCTCTCCAAGAGTCCCTATATGTGATGAAAGTAAAATAGAAGACATGCAGTTGGTGTGTTGTATCTCACAATTGAACAAAAAGAATTGCTCACCACCAAATCCTCCCTTTTGGTCCACTCATACATCATCATCATTAGTTGCAAAGGCTTTTGCAACTCAAGCATCCTCTCGAACAATATGAAATAATATGCAAAATGAGTCTCAAATGGTGTGAGTATTTCCTTCTTTAAAATGACTAAACCAATGTCAATGAAGTGTGGTGGTTGCATGTGAAGCATTTGACGTGATCTATCTAACCTTGTTGGTTTTACTGATTTCCTTCATTGCAGTATTAATTGTGTGTGCAACATGGAGTATAGTAAATGTGCTTATATGTAGCCTCAACTAACATCCCTATTCCTTGTACATAATTGCTACATCTATAACCATGTGCACTACATTGGAAGCGCTAATGTAGAACTTAAATTCAATGTCTTTGCACTTACTAGAAAAATCAACATCTCTAAGGAAATAAGTGCTTTCTTTACACGTGACCATAGTTCACAAACTCGGACTGGGAGAGTACTCGGCAAGCCAAAAAAAATTGACTTGGAGAGTAATCAGCAAAAAATTGGCACCTTAAAAAACACTTAAATTTTTGGAAAAAAGATAAATTTTATGCAAAATATAGCTACAAAATGAATCAAATGAGTTTGGTGGGGGTTTGGGGGCAACACCCGCAATGGGGTCGAGGGGCAGCACCCCCAACAGGGTTGAGGAGCAGCAAGCCCAAATGAAGACCTTTAAAACCATGCAAACCTTCATGGCACACACCATTTTCATAATTTTTTATAAGGCAAAAAATAATGCTTAGAAAGCCAAAAAAAAAAAGTTTCTGACAAGATTTTGCGAGTTTCTAGTGAGTTTTTGGCAAGTTTTTACCCGCGAGCTATCCCACATGTCACTCGCCTGGCTTTTGAAACCGCCAGTACTTGTGGACTCGGTGAGTACTCGCCGGGTCTGCGAACTATGCAAGTGACAATAACATTTATTAGTGGAAGGGTCTAATGTTTGTTCACCCCTAAATGATTATAAAGCATACATGTGTCACCCATGTGATATTCACCCACCTCCATCAACTATCTAATTTTGGAACAATTTTTTTCTAGGATTGTAATTCCCAATTTGATTTTGGTAGGAGGTGCATAAGATGGAATTACTTTCCAAACCTTAACAAACACTCATTGTAATAAGGAAATTGAAGAACATGAATTGGAATACCATTGGAAAAGATTAATTTGTCAATGATATTATCCATGAATTCTTGAGCTTGCGCATTATACATATCCTTAACTAGGTTTAAGGTTGAATTAGTGGACTTTCATTTTGTTGTAGTTTCATTACTCACCTGAAAGGTTGGAATTGCAGGACTTAAAGAAACATGCCTGTAGCTACTAGAGGAAGATCCACTAGCAGATGATATAGAAATCTCCTGATCAAACAACCTGAATAATTGATTCTTCTTCTCAAGTGTAAGTTTATTACAAAGGATAAACTCTTATGAGTGATGTGTAGAAGTTGTGTTATAAACCTAGTAAGGTTACTTTTCCAATCAAGGTTACAAAAATTTCAAATCTCGACTCTCCCCAAATTACTTGGCTTGTTTGTGTCAAGAGTCTTTACGAACTGTGGCAATGGATTTTTTTTCTTAAATATACCCTTTGTATATAGGGCCAACATCTTTGATGGACAATAAAAAACTGAAGTATTCCCAACTAAACTTTCAGTTTGCGTGCACTCAACTCTTTCCACACCTCCACTTCCATAGTCTATTTCTTCTATTTTCATCCTCATCACTTATGTAACTCATCTTGCTATTGAAAATTTTAGAAAAGGAAAAAAAGAGAATTCTTAAACAATATTTAAATAGATAAAATTATAAAAAAGTTAAAAAAAAAAAACTCTTAAACAATTTTTAAGTAGATACTGATATTGAATTATTAGTCTATTATAATTTTGAATTTACAAAAGAAGAAAAAGCTATTTTGTACCTTGGACCAAGTGTTAAAAGACAAATGATACAATGAATGAAAATCTGTTTTTTTAAAACACCTTGAACCATTAGACAATGAAAAATTTCATTATTCATTGGTTTAGTGTGTTGAATAATCAGATATATTATTTTGCTACATTATTGATTCATTAAACATGGATTTATGCCATGGTAATGGGCATTAATTTATAACAAAACAAAATAAAAATGAAGTGGAATCAAAGACATACCTAGAGAACGTGATGGCTTCACTTTGGCTGCATAGCACTCTTCCTCTTCCTCTTCCCTTTTATCATTTTTTAGAAACTGGAATGGGTTTAGGGTTTGGGTAGGTTGCAATAAGGGATCCTTTCAAGATTTATGCTTTCTTTTTAATTTTTTTCCCTTAAGTGTATGGTTTTTGAGTGTTTCTTGAACTGTGAGTTGTCGGTGACATTTGGGTGCCCTGAGACTATTGAGAGATGGCCTCATGTCTTTCTTTTGCAGTAAAAAGAAGGGGACATTCAACATCTTGTGGACAACCACTTCTTTTAGCAGACAAAGCAGATATGAAATGGCTGTTTCGATTCTATCCTTCCATCCCCAAATGTCCCAACTCCCAAGTATTAGGCCAGAGTTGGGGATTCTTCCCTATGGTATGTTGAAAAGACATGAGTTATCAATTAGTTAGGTGTTACATATCTCCGAAGTGAAATGAGGTATTAAATATTTTAGATCAATCAAATCAATGCTTCCTATAGGCTTTTTCATGTATTATATATTTTGTGTATAGCTCCTATGAAGTCTATCCTCCTACATTGAAGTTCAAGAATTAATGAGATGCAACTATAAGTTTAAAGAGGATTTTCTTTGATATCAAATATTCCCTGCTTTTAAGCTAATACTAGCAATCCGAGTTTTTCTTTTATAGTGGCCATAATATTCATTTTGCTTGACTAGATAAAACTTATTATATACCAGATTAAAAGAGGACAGCATAGGGTATTTAAATAGCTTGATTTTTAAAAATTTGAATAAATGTAATGGACTCAGGTATGTTTGTTTCTGGTGGCTATTTTATTGTGTTTCCATATGCCAAATCTTGATTACTGATTTTAGGTGTGAAATCAGGGCCATATAGCTCTTGATCAAGCAATATTTCCTGAAAACACTCCTGGGTTCGTGCTTGATGTTTTGGCACGTTCTTCACTTTGGAAGATAGGATTGGACTACCGCCATGGTAAATTCTTATTCGACCCTTTATAGTTGAAATGTAATATACTGCTTGATATTTAGAAGCACCTGATTAAGGCAGATTACTTTAGATTCATTCAAAATTGATTATGTTTTTAGCCAGAAAAAAGATTAGGTGGGCTTATTCAATGTCTTTACCATGTGCAGGAACAGGACATGGAGTAGGAGCTTCACTAAATGTACATGAAGGACCCCAAAGTATTAGTTATCGCTATGAAAACGTGACTGGTTTGCAAGAAGGCATGATTGTGAGTAATGAGCCTGGATATTATGAGGATCGATCCTTTGGCATTCGCATTGAGGTATATTCATTTTCTTGTTTGGACTATTGAATAACTCTAATAATCTTATCATGATGAATGATGGACATTCATTTACAGCCCTCTTGCTACACACGCTGTTTACTTTCTAGATTAATTATTTTGAATATTAATCCACAAAGATCTCATTGGTGTTGTACCCCAAATTAAAATTTTTGCTACATGTTGTACCCAAACCAAATTTTTTGCTTCATCAAGGCATTTTGCATAAACTAGTCTTAACCTTGCTAAAATGATGTAAAATACAGTTTTGGGCAATATCAAGCATGGAGTTTTTGTCAATATTTTGTCAGTCAAAGTCAGTTTTATTGATCAGAACCTGAAGCAGAGACTCAGAATAGAGCTTTTCACGATGGAGGAGCATCTCACGATGGTATTTTAGGTTGCACACGGTCATTTCAGTGATCGAAACAGAGTTTTCAGTGGTTAAATTATGAAGATTTCTCAGAGAAAAGCAGAAAAGCGCAACTGTAGCCCAGGGGCGCCTAGCTTTTTGAAGGTTAAGATCTTGTTGAAAGTGTTCAAGCATCTAGTCAATCTCTTCAGAATTGGTCTGGCTATCCGATGAACCATCCAGCGAAGCTTTCCGAGACCCACAGCTCCGGCAAACAGCGACAGAAGTTGAAATCCCCAAAGTTCCAGATATGAGAATTTTGTCTTTTTCAGGCAAAAGCGCAACTCTAGCCTGAGGGCGCCCATCTTAAAGAGGGGGTAAATCTTGGCATTTTCGATAGCGGATACAGTTAATCTGTTCACGACTAGTCTGCTTATCCGACGAGATATCAAACGCAGTCATCCGAATCTCAGAGTTCCGGCAACAGTCGTCTGAAGATCAGCTTATAATGGAATTTTCACGTTTCTGAGCTTCTCCATTGGTTCCCAGTGCAACTACAGCTCAGGGGCGCTGGTTTAAAGGACCCTTCAAATGCCAAAATTTGCATACGAAATCTTCCTGACATCAGTACTACTTTAGCCCAGCTTCGCGATGCATCATCCAGCTTATCGATCCGACATTTCAAGTGATCGTGGCGGAGTTTCTACCAAGCACGTAATTTCACGGGCAGGCCAATAGAAGATTTTCGATTGTATTTCTACAGTCCAGAGGCACCTAGCCTTTAGCCCTGTCAGATGAGGTCGTTCGCGTTCGAAGTCTTCACGGCTTTTGAGCGTAATCATTTTATCTATTCAACGAGCCCGGCCGTCAGCCTTCGGGATTTGGCAAACGCTCGTACGTGCGAGGTCTTTGGCGAAATGCTGAAGAGTGAGGACGTCCGGAAAATGGCCAAGTCTGGGGCGGATATTTTAAAAAAAATACGCACTGGAGTTTTTGAGGTCTTAGAAGCAATTTTCTTGCTTCATCACCTCTAAAGACTTCTCTTGTGGGTCCTTCTGGCTGTCCGTTAAAACAGATAGTGCTTGAATCAGGTCATCCCAGCTCCAGATATCAAAGGTCAAAGTAGGGTACTTGGATGAAAGTTCAATTTTCGTCAAAATGACATCAGTGCAACTAAGAACCAGGGGCGCTTTTACTTTTGAGGCCCTTAACACAGCTTTCAGATGTCGTGCATATATCCGTTGGATGCAGAATATCTCCAGGCACGCAGTGAGCTTCGTTTCCTGTCAGCAGGGTTCATCGTTCGCCGTCAGCAGTCGTTTGAAGTGTCAGATGGCAGTTTAGGAAAATGGCTAAGTCTGGAACCCGTAAAAGCAATTTAATCAGAGGCGCCTAATTTTTCAAGGGGTTAAATGATGGATTTTGCAGTAGTGTCTCCCAGCAGACATTTCTTCCTTGTTCAGTAGGCTATCCGATGAATATCTCAGTTCAGTCTCAGCATCATCCGGTCATTCAGGATTCAGTGTCGAAGATGGCCAGTTGTAACTTTGCTGTCAGCTATAAAATAGGAAGTTAGTAAAAAGTGGAATAACTTGAGCAAATGGACGCTTATGAGCTCAAGAGTTGACTTTTCGGAATCGGTGAAGTCTAACGGTGAATCTCAAAGTTTCATTCCGAATTGTCAACTGAAGTTCAAAATATTTAATATTTATTTTGCAATTTTAGCATTAAATGGCGATTTTCTATTTTTGGCGCCTTTTGCTAATTGCATGATGATGAATATTTTATTATTATTTATTTTTGAACTCCGAGTCAGTGGCAGTTCAACTGAAGGGCGACCAATTGGAAGGCTTCTATTTCAGTCAGGGTTTTGAAATCTTGTAGTTCACAAGTTGGTGCGAATTTCTTCTTGTTAAACATGGCGCCTTCATTTATTATTCACCAAGCTTCCAGAGAAATTCGTATTTTTAAGAGAAATTCATATTTTCAAGCAAAATTCGTTTTTCTTCATTCACAAGGCGTATTTTCAAGGGAGATTCGTATTTCTCAAACAAAGGCAGATTTCTCATCTATTTCCAAAGGCGATTTCTCCAATCACATTCTTTTGCAGGTTAAAAGTTCATAATCATTAGCAATTTGAAGAATTCAAGGGTGATTTTCATTGAAGAAGAGCATACAAAAAACGTCTTTTTCCTCCTTGATTCTCAAATTTCTCTCAGTATATAATTCGCATGTTCCTGAAATTGGAAAATTTGACAGGTATCAACATCTGGATCATTTCTATATAGCTTCCTCGAATTAAAATCGTGCAATTGATTTTTCAGGAATTTTTAACTCCAGAGCATTCGTTCTTGAGTTTCTAATTTTCTTAACTGAAAACTCTTT